>JAFFST010053732.1:492641-502641 GCA_022414735.1 Noturus placidus | reverse complement strand
AGTCTAAATGAAAGCAAGACTTGAGATGGAAAATCACTGAAATCTTTTCGAAGCCTTTACTTTAGCCAGTTGGCAGCATGTGTGCATTGCACCGATGGTCAGGCTGTTTACTAGAAGACGGAATTACTTCTTATTAAACTTTGTGTATACGAAAAGGAAAGACAACACAAACATTATTATTTAAAATCTTTTTTACATATTCTCGGTCGAGACAAAGACCATATTTATCAGGACTGGGACAAGTACAAATCCCAATAAGTCCAAGTCAATTCTCAAGAGCAAACCACAGCGCTACATATCATCAGTTAAGGTCACTTCTTACACAACATGAGGATTGTGAAGGAATTCTTTCCATTGTGAGTGGAGTAGAAAGGGCATGTCCTCAACACACATATCTGATGTGAGAGACTGTGAGACTGAGTGAGTGTGATGTGTTACCGATGACCACATGCGTGCCCAGGCTCGCCAGGTGCCGAGAAGTTTCATAGCCCATTCCTCTGGCTCCTCCTGTCACTATGGCAACCCTCCCATTCTGTCTGGGCAAAACTGATCAGAAGGAAAAGGACAAAAAGAGAACAGGATTAAAAAAAAATCATTAAGGGGGAAAAAAATGATACTACTTTTCGGCTTCCTGTTGAAGGACACGGTGTCCATCTCACTGGGACTTCTGCAAAAGGAACTGAAAAGTGTGTGTGTGTGTGTGTGTGTGTGTGTGTGTGTGTGTCTGAAATTGCATCATTCTACAGACTCATGCAGCAGGCGTCGTCTCAATGAGATTTTAGGGTCAAGCAGGAAACAGTAGCTGTAGCCAGGATGTACCGCCGGCAGCGTGGAATAACGTTTGTGACACCGATTGGCGTGTATGAATGTGTGTGTGAGTGTGTATGTGATTGTGCCCTGCGATAGACTGGCACCCTGTCCAGGGTGTAACCCCGCCTTGTGCCCGATGCTCCCTGGGATAGGCTCCAGGTTCCCCGTGACCCTGAAAAGGAGTAAGCGGTTGAAGATGGATGGATGGATGGACACCGAGAATCTGATTAGAATTTTTATGCTTTATCCCGACACTGAATATCAAGTTTTTTCGATGTTAGTTTGAATCCAAACGTTTTTGAACGTGTAAGTATAAGCTTCTATACTCAGCTTCGATTTCGTTTTAGACAGATCATATTGACAAAAATCCGAATGGGAATTTTGGTGGCACGGCACACTTTCAATACTACACAACACAATTCGTTTGTGTAAACAAGCACAACTTTTCAATCGTTTCAGCCAATCAGCAATCAGGAAATGATCCGGTGCTCTTCCTATAGTGAATCTGAATTTTCCGATGTTCCGATTATTATTGTTTTTATTTGAGTAAATAGAAAATCACTTCGGACGTTTTGCGGTATGACATTTTGGGTGAAAATTCATAAATTCTTTGCCTACGTTCCATAAGCTGACTCTGAACGACACACAGATCAAATATGAATCAAGAGTGAGTGTTTATCATCCTCTATCTGTTAGTAAAAGTATATTATATCTGACCTAATAACTAATAACGTTAACAGCCATCACAAAATAGCAACAAGCACCGAAACAAATACGACAAAAACGGATTTAGGATGGCTGTGGCTCAGTCGGTAGAGCGGGTTGTCCACTAATCCACTAACCGTGGGGTTGGCAGTTCGAATCCCGGCCCGGGTGATCCCATGCCGAAGTGTCCTTGGGCAAGACACTGAACCCTAAGTTGCCCCCAATGGCAAGCTAGCACCTTGCATGCAGCTCTGCTACCATTGGTGTGTGAGTGTGTCTCATTAGTAAGTCGCTTGTAAATGTAAAAATGTAAAAATGATATTTCTGTAAAGCTGCTTTGAGACAATGTACCATTGTAAAAAGCGCTATACAAATTGATAAATTATTATTGTCGTGACCAAAAAATGCTTGATTTTGCAAATTTGCGGGATTTTTTGTGCTATTTTTGTGGAAAACTACTTGAACCGGCGAAATTGCAACGCACGATTTTGCTTCGCACGCTCTTTCACAGAGATGTTTGTTGGTAAAGGAGACCTTTTAGCTGTACTCATGTTCGACGGCCTATGTCTGAATGTGCGTTGTGATGACGTCACATTGACGCGTCTCGGCCCAGATCTGCTGAAAAGAGTTTCCTTGCTTTTTCGTTCATTTGTGCGATCGCAAAATTGCGAAATCCTAATAGGTATAGGTAGAGCTAGCTAGTTTGTTAACGTCAGGTTTATTTGAATTAATTAGCCGCCGAATGCTAGCTAATGAACCAGTCAAGCAGTAAATGAATTTCTGTTATACCAGTGAGCGAGTGAATGAACTAGATAGATATTACAGTTAGATAGATATCTGCGGGTGTCGATATTCGTGTCCGTATGTGGAACGCATGTTTAGAAGGTTGGTACCGCTGCACGACACGAATATCATTCAGTTCTAACTGCTGGGATTCATTGTGAATTAGGTTTTATAATTGGATCAGATCGAGAGAAAAAAAAAGTCGTAAGGTTTTAAAGTTTATAAGCTTGATAAGGAATTTTGTCAATAATTATAATTATAATAATAATATGGTGACTCATTATTAGATCTAATTTCACACATATTCCAATTTTCCTATGTTAATGCATAGTCTCATTTTAAGCACGGCATGAATTGACAGAAAATAACGGAAACCTGGCTTGTACACACAGCTTGTAAATATTTAAGTGAAGATAAAGTATCCCATCACTATTGCGTAATGAGCTCGCTATCAAATAATGTGTAGACAAATTGAGAGAACAAAAAAAAAAAAAAAAGGAACAAAAACGGATCTGTACATTTTTTGTACCAGGAATTACAAAGCTGTGAAAACAAAGCAAAGAATCATGAACAAATTGAGCGATAATTAATGAATAAGACACTTAGAGGCATGCTGTTATCAGAAATTATGAATGATGAAGTAGTGATACGGCCTGACGCACTGATTATTGATTATTTTCCTATAACGGAATATCCTGAAGTGTTTTTATTCCTCTTACACCTCAGCTATCCAATACCAAATGACACATCATACTTTCTAACCAAGTACAGTTACACTACATAAGTTAGCTCCTGTCATTACTTACGTTATAGCAGCTATAAATGATCATTCCCTCACCAGCATCTCTTTATTTTATCTCTTGAAGTTAAAGTAAAGACAAAACACCCCCAGACAAAACACATCCATCCATCCATCTTCAACCGCTTACTCCTTTATCAGGGTCACGGGGGAACCTGGAGTCTATCCCAGGAGGCATCGGGCACAAGGCGGGGTACACCCTGGACAGAGTGCCAGTCCATCACAGGGCACAATCACATACACACTCACACACACATTCATACACTACGGACACTTTAGACACGCCAATCAGCCTACCATGCATGTCTTTGAACTGGGGAGGAAACCGGAGTACCCGGAGGAAACCCCCGACGCACGTTCAAATGTTAAATAATCATGTGCCAAACAAAAACAACAACAATTAACCGTTTTTCTTTCTTAAATAACTCGTTTTTAAATCTGTTTATTATTATATTCCGTCCTGTGAATCCGCTGTTACTATAGAAACGATAATGTATATAATACCACAAAACGAGCGCATTAATGTAAACCTGCGATGTGAAATACAGCGGTAGTTCCGTTATTGAACATTAATCAACACCTTCTGACCAATCAGATTCAAGAATTCAAGAACAGTGTGGTATAAACGTGGTATAACATGGTATAAACTCAGTGAACTGCTCGTGCGTTGGTGTGTCAGCTCAGAGCCAGACATCTATGCGACACAAATTACACAATGTCCGCAGTCCTCAGAGACAACGTTTCTTCAGTAAGGCAAGTCTAATCTCGATTTAAAGACTGCTCTGTTGTTCAGTGATAATTGGATATCTCACACCAAATCAAAGGAAGGGAGTGTATGGTGTCCAATGCAAGATCGAATTCTTCTTCTCTGATCTATACCGATCAGCCATAACATTAAAACCACTGACCGGTGAAGTGAATAACATGGATTGTCTGGTTACAATGGCACCTGTGAAAGGGACAGAACGTGAACAGTCAGTTCTCAAAGTTGATAAAACAGGAAAAATAGGTATGTGAGGATCTGAGCGACTTCGACAAGGAACAAATCGTTGATTTCTAGACGACTGGGTCAGAGCCTCTCCAAAACAGCCAGTCTTGTGGGGTGTTCCCGGTGTGCAGTGGTTCATGTCTGGCCCAAGGAAGGACAACCGATGAACTAGTGACAGGATCATGGACGCCCAAGGCTCAATGATTCTCGTGGGGAGCAACGGCTAGTCGGTCTGGTCCGATCACCAGAAGAACTACTGTAGAACAAATTGCTGAAAAAGTTTTTGCTGGCTCTGATAGAAAGATGTCAGAACACATAGTGCATCACAGCTTGCGGTGTACAGGGCTGTGTAGAGTGCCCATGCTGACCCCCTGTCCACTGCCGAAAGCGCCTACATGGACACGTGAGCATCAGAACTGGACCATGAAGCGATGAAAGAAGTTGGCCTGGTCTGATGAATCATGTTGACTTGTGCGTCGCTTACCTGGGGAAGAGATAGCACCAGGATGCACTATGGGCAGAAGGCAAGCCGGCGGAGGCAGTGTGATGCTCTGAGCAATGTTCTGCTGGGCAACCTCAAGCTCTGGTGTTCATGTGGATGTTACCTTAACAAGTACCACCTTCCTAAACACATGACAACGTCCCTAATGGCAGCGACCTCTTTCCGCAGGATGATGTTCCCTGCCACACTGCAAATATTGTTCAGGAATGGTTTGAGGAACATGTCAAGGTGTTGCTTTGGCCTCCAAATTCCCCACATCTCAATCCGATCGAGCGTCTGTGGGATTTGTGCTGGACAAACAAATCCGATCCATGGAGGCCCGACCTCGAACTTACAGGACTTAAAGGATCTGCTGCTAACATCTTGGAGCGAGATACCCCAGCACACCTTCAGATGTCTTGTGGAGTTCATGCTTTGTCGGGTCAGCGCTGTTTTGGCAGCACAAGGAGGACCTACACAATATCACGCAGGTGGTTTTAATGTTGTGGCTGATAACAGAACACAGATATAGAAATATTCCTGTGCTGACGGATCGCTCCGACCAGCTATTTCTGCTTTTCTCTTTTGACTAACGCGCGTGAACAAGAGTCCATTGTGTCGTACGTTTAATCCCCTACATGCCACCTAATGCTGATCTGAGCTCAGTTTCTTAATCATCAGCCAGCATCATGCCTCCTCTGTGCAGAAAGAAGAGAATACAAAACGTCACCAAAACCCATTTGTTCCTTCAGAGACTTAGTCGGATTAACTGCATATTTCTTCGGGATCTGGGACAGAGGTTGTTCATGCAATAATAACTACGACACATTAGTCGCTTTTTCTTTTTTACCCCGAAGAGTGTGCCAAAAATTATTTTACATTGTCTGCCCTTTCATTCCCAGTAGAGCTTTAAAGACCAAGAAACAACACAGGATGAATGTAATTACGTTAAAATGGTTCTTAAAAACAGTACTCCATAAAGACCTTTCATTAAACAGAAGATGAAAGGAACATGGTTAAAATTTGTCCATAAACAAAGACAACACTATTAACTGGATTCAAGAAAAAAAAAGTATGACGTCTCATTCTTTAATAAATATAAAATGTAAGAGGAATAAACACACCACATCATCGCTGATCCTTCTTCCATATCTTACTTAACACTTACAAAGCAGGAAAACGTCTCTTAAATATCGCATTGGGTTCAATGTTACCGACATAAGATACAGTTGTGCCTGAAAGTTTGTACCCCCCCCCCCCCCTTGCAGAATCTCCTAAATCTTAATACTGTTCACAAAATAAGACCGATCGTAAAAATCCCATATTGGTTTATGATTAAGACAATAGCTGAGTTTATTTATTTTTTTTAATTACCCCGTTCAAAAGTTTACACACCCTTTACACATTCTTAACACTGTGCAACATGACACATATTTGGCGTCAGTGGGGTGTAAACTTTTGAACAGGGTGAAATCAAATTGCTAGTATTTTTCGCCACCTTATTTATCGTCTGAAGGGCAGTACTAAATGGGGGGGGGGAGGGGGAAGATATTTAAACAAAATAATAACTACAAGTCCAAAACTTTCTCCCTCACTACATGCAGTGTACTGACAATCCCGAAGCACTTATATAATAAGAGTGTAATCTGATTCGGACGTAAGAGATAAATATAAATATATTAACTTATTTATTTGTTTGTTTGTTTGTTTATTTATTTTAAACAATATTTTCTAACATTTCATGTATGGTGGCTTGTCACTTTCTAGGAGGGATGTGAGATAATATAAGATCAAAGTTTTACACATTTGTACATGATAAAAATGAGAATATTGTTTATACCAAAATAGAATGAATAAACAACAACAACAACAACAACAACAACAACAACAACAAAACCACGTGACAATCAAACTCACTTCTGAACTTTCTGTCTCTTTAAGAATTAAAGCAAAGTGGGGGGGATAAAACTCCATGGACGGTTTCAAACCTCTAACCTGGTAAAGTGAAGGATTTGTGGAGCAGCTGGTAGATGAGCACTTTCACACCGATGATATAAAGCCTGATAACCGGCAGGATGAAGGCGAAAAGCCGCCACATCGCGCAATGTGACAGCGCTATCCGGAGAGTGTCTCACTGTTTACAGTCCGACCTGAAGCCGGCTCCATCCTGTATGGTTCCGCCTTGGAATCACAGTGCACTACGTAGGGACGTAAAGACGGTAATACTTACCCTACCCTACGTAGGGCACTTGTAGAGGGACTACGGAGTTATTTGAAATACAGTTTGTATAAAGGATGCGTAGTTTTCACATTTAGCTTTTCAAATTCAAAAAGACTGTCCACAAACATCGACTAAACATAGCCATCTGTGTATGGAGACTTTTTGGACAGCCTGTATATGGCCAAAAGTATGTGGACACCCCTTATGACTGACACCATTGCTTACAGGTGTGTAAAATCAAGTACAAAGCCATGCAGTCTCCATAGACACACACTTGATGTAGAAGTGTATATAGCAACGCTATATTAATGCCCATGGAGTTGGAATGGGGATGTCCAACAAGCTCAACGGTCGGATGGTCAGGTGTCCACATACTTTTACATTTACATTTACATTTATTCATTTAGCAGACGCTTTTATCCAAAGCGACTTACAAGTGCACACTCACACACCAATGGTAGCAGAGCTTCCATGCAAGGTGCTAGCTTGCCATCGGGGGCAACTTAGGGTTCAGTGTCTTGCCCAAGGACACTTCGGCATGGGATCACCCGGGCCGGGATTCGAACCGCCAACCCTACGATTAGTGGATTAGTGGACAACCCGCTCTACCAACTGAGCCACAGCCGCCCTTTTGGCCATATAAGTATATGAGTGCAGCTGTGGTGTGTGCCTTTTGTCTCCTATTTAAGTCTCTAGTATGTTTATTTATGAGACTAGGTGGCTAAACCTCCATTCATGTCTTTACACTTGCTAAAGCCAATGGGAAGGTACATACATGAGAGTTGTTTAGCATCCTCAGCTTTTGGGAATCAGAAGGTTATCAGTACAAGCCTGACGACTACCACAACCCCCATCTGATCTAGGAGCATGGCTGGACTGTCTTTCACATTGGGGTATTTGGGGGGGAAGCAATTTCCTCTAGGGAAATTATAAACTATATCAACCAAAATGGTATCTCTAGCAAATTCAATTCACAAAGCAATCAGACAGCACTAGGAAAGCACATTTCAGAAACAAAGCCAGCCCAAAAACTAATTTCCTATCAAAAGCACATAGACAAGAAGTAAAAAAGAAAGAAACTTTAAAGCTACAAAACAACAGTATGAATGTGTTATTTTTATTTTATATCACAGCCCTGTTGAATTCTTGATTCTGATTGGTCGAAAGGTGTTGACAGCAGCTCTGACACTGGTATACTGGTTATTCGCAAGATTATATTAATGCATGTTCTAATATGTTTTTACTCCTATAGTAACAACTTACACAGAGACCTGTATCGCAAATACTCCACGTTAGTCCATAAAAATGCATGTAATTGTCGATATGGAGAACTTTCTGTAAGGAGCGGCTTCTTGGGTATTTTTAGAAGGAGTCGTCAGTGTTAGCGCTTTGTAACAGTCAGAGGTAATGCTGTCAATTTAAAGTTTCCACCAAAGGAAAGTCATCAGTACGGAAAGCTTCACCGGCCTTTCCAGTGAGGGAGCTACTATATCCTAAGGAATAATATGAACTAATACAGTGCTGTGTTGCAGAGGTTCCACAACATTAAAATGAACTATCATTGGATATAATGTATGACATCATTTAAAACAATAATAACAATGAAACATTGTTAATCTTGGGAAATTGCTGTAGCATAAGATTTGTGGAGGTGCTGTTTATCCTGATCAGGGCCATGGTGAATCTGGAGTCTATCCTATGGGTGTAGTCAGAGCAAGTCTTGCTCGTGGATTATTTTTCCCATAACAGCATGCCCCAACAATAAAGTGTTTTATTCCTTACATCAAAGCTGGAGCAATTTGACACAAACATTATAAATGTCCATTTCATACATTTCCAGACTCGGAGGATTAGAGAAAGACTGACCTCGTCCATGTATCAGTGTTTTACTGATGCAATAGGCACATCTGTAGACAGCATGTTTTATTGTGATTATTGGCACTGAGTCCCTCCTCACAATTTTGGAGACGATCCTAGATTAAACACTTTCATCCCATTTCAGGCTCCAAGACAGAAAGAAAGAAATGTCAGTACCTTTTCCTAATTTGTATTAGGCAGACGTTTGGCAAGATCATTCCCTAGACTTCCCTAGCTTTTCCAAGAGCCACCTGCTGTAATCATGTCTTATAAGGAAATCAATAAAATGCTTATTAAGTAATTATCTCTGACATAATGAAGGTGACAAACGGTGCTTTTCCTTCAGCCAGGGATATTCACTTGAAGGAAAAACTTGCCTTTATAAAGAGGGAATGATTCGCTCAAAGGTGATTGGGTGATGTCACTCTGATTGACAGGGATGAGAGTAATGCCATCCAGTCCTAACCAGTGAGCAGAGCCAATTATGCTCTCTTGGACAATTTGAATTTGTGATCTCTCAGTGATAGAGTGAACACTTATGCCTGGTTTATACCTGATGCTCACGTATATTGATGAAAAACGCTGGTGGGAGAAATATGAATATACAGTGGGGGGAAAAAAGTATTTGATCCCCTGCTGATTTTGTACGTTTTCCCACTAACAAAGAAATGATCAGTCTATAATTTTAATTGTAGGTTTATTAGAACAGTGAGAGACAGAATAACAACAAAAAGATACAGAAAAACGCATGTCAAACATGTTATAAATTGATTTGCATTTTAATGAGGGAAATAAGTATTTGACCCCTCTCAATCAGAAAGCTTTCTGCTCCCAGGTGTCTTTTATACAGGTAACGAGCTGAGATTAGGAGCACACTCTTAAAGGGAGTGCTCCTAATCTCAGTTTGTTACCTGTATAAAAGACACCTGTCCACAGAAGCAATCAAATCAGTCTGATTCCAAACTCTCCACCACGGCCAAGACCAAAGAGCTCTCCAAGGATGTCAGGGACAAGATTGTAGACCTACACAAGTCTGGACTGGGCTACAAGACCATTGCCAAGCAGCTTGGTGAGAAGGTGACAACAGTTGGTGCGATTATTCGCAAATGGAAGAAACACAAAAGAACTGTCAATCTCCCTCGGCCTGGGGCTCCATGCAAGATCTCACCTCGTGGAGTTGCAATGATCATGAGAACAGTGAGGAATCAGCCCAGAACTACACGGGAGGATCTTGGCAATGATCTCAAGGCAGCTGGGACCATAGTCACAAAGAAAACAATTGGCAACACACTACGCCATAAAGGACTGAAATCCTGCAGCGCCCCTGCTCAAGAAAGCACATATACATGCCCGTCT
>JAFFST010053732.1:440128-483224 GCA_022414735.1 Noturus placidus | reverse complement strand
AAAATTAATTAAAACAATTAATAACATTAATCAAAAAGGCATGAGTGTAGCACAGGTAGAGATAATGAAATGGAGAGGAATAAAAACACGCCTTCATATGCCTTGCATTTAGGCTGCAATGAAATGCCAGAAAGATCTGCCTGAAGTAAACAAATAAACTTTCACAGGACACGCCCGAAGAACACAGGAACATTGTGCTATGGAAGGCCATAAGGTCCAAAAATGCCTGAGATTTGTCCATGTACAAATGGAAGTCTGTCTGTAACAATTTCGAGTCTTTATTTGTCAACACATAATATCAGGGCTGCCACATTACAATTCCGATTATAGATTCATATTATAGATTACCCCAACCTCACCCCGATTTAGTATGACTAATATGACTATTAGCAAGACCAAATGTACCTGTAAAAATAAATAAATGATAATAATTAATAATAATTTATATAGCGCTTTTTACAATGGTACATTGTCTCAAAGCAGCTTTACAGAAATATCATTTTTACATTTTTACATTTACAAGCGACTTACTAATGAGAGCACACTCACACACCAATGGTAGCAGAGCTGCCATGCAAGGTGCTAGCTTGCCATTGGGGGCAACTTAGGGTTGTCTTGCCCAAGGACACTTCGGCATGGGATCACCCGGGCCGGGATTCGAACCGCCAACCCCACGGTTAGTGGATTAGTGGACAACCCGCTCTACCGACTGAGCCACAGCCGCCCTAATGATGCAGGTAAGTGATAAATTACTTCCTGTTAGTGAAACACTTTTTCCACTGGATTTTAATGATGGAGTTTTATTATACACGCTAATGGTTATATGGTAATTTAAGCCTATTTAGTATGCACTATGCACACACACACACACACACACACACACACACAGAGACAATGAAACAAATACCCTACTCAACCCATTAACATTAGCTTACCTGTGATTACAGGTGCTGAATAAACAAATACTCTTTCCTGGTGAAAAGTAAGAAGAACGTGGACGTGTTTGTGCATTGAGATCATTCTCTTGCCCTGTTCTTAAAATAATGAATGAGTAATTCATACATTTGTCCATCAGAATCACTTTATTTCACCAAGCACATGTGTAAATACAATGAATCTGTCTTGGTACAAAAATGCAGACATACAGTTGCTTATAAGTCCTGTTCACGCCTAGTATTAACATCTGTCTCCATTGATCACTTTGGATTGGATTTCATACACAGTTTCTTCTGGATGATGGGTTTATTGCACTTTTATTATGCACATTACATTTATTATGCTAGTCTTCCGCTGCATTTATTATCTTATCAGTGGATGAGAGATGAGACGATGAAAGAAGCAATGAAAAGCATAAAAAAATCTCTGTTGTTAAAGCTATTTGCGTAGCTGTGGAGAACTCTATTATTCAGCATGATTTCTATACAGCATCACGATGATTACATATTTTCTGCTTAGGGCAGTGAGTGTCAATTGCAGGTTGTAATAATGTCATTTTCCAGGTAAGGACGTTTGAGGTGTGAAGTGGGAAAAAAAAAAAAAGTGGACGTATCCTGATTGGTCTCTTTTTCGGCTAACTAATCTAACCCTAAATCTTGGGGTTTGGGTGAGATGGGGTTTGAGTGGTTTTTTTTTTTTTTTTTTTTTTGCTGGGTGGGATGTCTGCATAATATATTATACACAAATACATCTCTGCTTCATGGACAAACAACCACAAAGAAATAAAGATGCACCTCAAAGAAAATTGAATAGAGTTAATTAAAGTTTCTGCACGATAAATGGATTGTTGTCAAAGCAACCTGGGCTTCCAGAACACCTCAGCAGTGCCACAGGCTGATCGCCTCCATGCCATGTCACACTGATGCAGTAATTCGTGCAAAAGGATTAAAGCCCAGACCAAGTACTGAGTGTGTAAATGAACATAATTTTCACAAGGTCAACATTTCTGTATTATAAATTCTTTATTCTAATATTTTGAGATACTGGATTTTTGATTTCCTTGAACTGTAAGCCATAATCATCGAGATTCAACCAAAAAAAAGGCTTGAAATATTTCACTTTATGTGTAACGAATCTAGAATATATGAATCGAGATTCCAATTAAAACTACCATGTAAACAGCCATTTTCACTTACCTTAATCTAATTAAGGTCATACTCGAATTAATCGAATTAAGACAGGTGGAGTACTCTTGTTTTAGTCGTATTATGGACGTGTATGACAGATATGTAAACACCTTAATCACATTATAAACGTCGTGTAAGAGTTTTCACCACATTTTGCGACAGGACACGATCACACACGGCAGTTCTCAACATTTTACGGCAAACAAGAGAGTTCGGCTGCGTCCCAAATCGCATACTTGCTTACTATTGGCCTGTAGTGGGGAAAAATACATGTATCTCGGCTACTATATAGGCGATAAGTACGCGGTTTGAGACGCAGCCCACGGATTCAAGCGGTCATCTATTAGCACGTATAGCAGGACAAATAATGTGTTTGTAAATAAAAAGGCCCAAAACTATATACGGTACCATAACAAAGACGAACTGTATGTTGATATGTAACATTCTGGAGGGACGTCGGACGGCGTGGCGCGGAGACGTAATGACGTGGGCTGTGAATCTAATTATGATCTATAACATGGTAGGCTGATTGGCGTGTCTAAAGTGTCCGTAGTGTATGAATGGGTGTGAGTGTGTATGTGATTGTGCCCTGCGATGGACTGGCACCCTGTCCAGGGTGTACCCCGCCTTGTGCCCGATGCTCACTGGGATAGGCTCCAGGTTCCCCGTGACCCTGAAAAGGAGTAAGCGGTTGAAGATGGATGGATGGATGGAACATGTAAAACAGGAACATGACAGGAGTATTCTAAAAGCGACTCATGTAAACACCTTAATCACATTGTTGTCTTAATCAGAGTAAGGTCAATCATTAGATTACTGCTGTCCATGTAAACGTAGTCAGTCATCTCAAAAGATAATACACTTTTGGTGTTTTTATTTCTATTATTATTTTTTTTTTTTACAAGTTGTTGGCAGGAGAGAGGGGCGCATGGTGGCTTAGTGTTTAGCACGTCCGCCTCACACCTCCAGGGTCCAGGGTTCGAGTCCCGCCAGGGCCATGTGTGTGTGGAGTTTGCATGTTCTCCCCGTGTGTCGGGGGTTTCCTCCGGGTACTCCGGTTTCCTCCCCCAGTCCAAACACATGCATGTTAGGCTGATTGGCGTATCTGTAGTGTGTGAGTGTGTATGTGATTGTGCCCTGCGATGGACTGGCACCCTGTCCAGGGTGTACCCCGCCTTGTGCCCGATGCTCACTGGGATAGACTCCAGGTTCCCCGTGACCCTGAAAAGGAGTAAGCGGTTGAAGATGGATGGATGGATGGATGGATGGATGTTGGCAGGAGTTACAGGTTACGACATGGCCTCGAACGCACTTTTTGATCCTTGTGGCCTTCCACATTTGATCTGAGTCTTTACACAGAGAGGTGGAGCGCGTGCTCGAACAGTGCTTGGATTACTCGTTGCCCCTGCACTGTTGGGTAAATTCTGACTTGCCACACCTATTTGGGAAGAATAAAGTCTTCCTGCATGTGCACACAAGTCGCACAGCTCAGGAGATCCTGTTCTCAGCACAACTAGAACAAACAAAAATGGCTTTCTATGTGTGGATTTTACTTTTTGGAGCGCTCGTGCTCACCAAAGCGCAGGGTAGGTGTTATTCTCACTCTCACTTCTGTTCCAGATGTTTTCCAGATGTTTATGTTTTCTTGTTGTCTTGACTCGGTTCACTGCACCACACTACACAGTATGCCAATCTAACACACGAGGTCTATTTATACTTACTCTGTGGAAGGATTTCACTGGGGTGCTTCCAGTTTACCTAGAGCATAGTGCAAAAGTTTGTACACCCCTCACTACACATACTGAAATCAGTAAGACTTTAAATGCATGGCTTCACAGATGTTTATTCCATTGACGTGGATACCAAAAATGGTCAAAATGTGTTTAAAAAAAAGACCTCTGAGGATTAGGATTTTAAAGGTACATTTTTTAAGCTTCTTTTAGACCACATCAATGAACCATCAGGAAACACTGTTGTATCCTTGGAGGCTATTTTTTTAATTTTTATTTACACTGTAGCATGCATTAGGGCGGAAAAAAAAAGGTTTTTCTAATATTGTATTTCGTGGTTTTGGATAACCAAAGCAAAAAATTAATTTAAAAAAGCTTGTCAAATGAAATCCACTTTATTTGAACACACCCTTTCAGTTTGTGCCTCTTCAGTTTGGCCACACCTTAAGTAAAATCTCTAAGACCAGTGCATTTTTAAATTTTTTTTATTATATCCGTCTAGGGGGCAGGGTGGCTTTGCCTCACACCTTCGGGGTTGGGGGTTCGATTCCCGGCTCCACCGTGTGTGTGCTGAGTTTGCATGTTCTCCTTGTGCTTCAGGGGTTTCCTCCGGGTATTCCGGTTTCCTCCCCCAGTCCTTCCATTTTAGGCTGATTGTCATTTCTAAATTGTCCGTAGTGTTGAGTGTGTGCGATTGTGACCTGCATTGGTCTGGCCCCCTGTCCAGGGTGTCCCCCGCCTCGTTCACAGAGTTCCCTGGGATAGGCTCCAAGCTTCCCCATGACCCTGGCGGTGTCCGAAATCCCTTTACTGTGACAGTATGTACTGAATTCGATGCAGTACCTACTGCATGGCCATTGAAACAGTACGTACTAATCAGTATGTGTGTGTAGTATGACTACAATCCCGTGCATACTACATCCGCCATGTTGGCATTGTTATGTGACCTTCTACATAATAAACACAAAAATCTTAAACGGACCACCAGATTAAAGCAACCGCACTAACGACAAAAATGCACATCAGGAAAGTTAACTGATTTAATCATTTAATGTGGGCGGGGTTAACTTGTTAGCTTGGCCGGCTAAGGCATGATAGAGATCATAAAAAAGGTTTAAAATGCTGTGGCAGCTGTTTTCTTGTTTGAACCTTCAACAAATTAACGATTTATTCAGGTATTGTTAAACAAGTCCTGTTTATCCAAGGTTTAATACTTAAAAAGAGCCGGCGCTGTCTTCCATGTTTTTTTTTTTCTTTTCTGAGCTCCAGTCCCGTTGCATTATGGGATTTTTGACTCGTGTAGTGTCCATCAGTTGCATACTGCAAAATCTCGCCTTAAGCAGTACGCCATCCGGGTATTTCTCGCCTACAGAGAACTCGGACATACTACTGTACTTCTCTGGCGTTCTGCTTTTCACCGACTGTGTAGTAGGGTAGCACGCCATTTCGGATGCAGCCCTTGTGTAGCATAAGTGCTACAGAAAATTTACAGAAAATGTGTAGTTGTAGAGTAGCTGTGAGTTCTGAGTAGAAGCTCGTTGACGAGCCTGACATATTTGGAAAACCTCAAGCATGCTCCTTCCATGAGTCACTTGAGTTATAATCTGTTTTGAGTATAGCGTGGAAAAAAAAGACCGCACATCTATTGTTATCATAATGCTGTCCATTTAGAATTCTGCAAGAGAACAAAGATCAATTCTACGGTTGTACTATACGATATAGTTTACCATAACACTAAAGACTAGGACTAATAAATGTGATGTCATATTGATATCGATATTATGACAGAATAACATCTTTTCAGAGTCAGTGCATTTATAACTCATTTGTCAAGGTTACGTTATAACAAGGTCCTCTCATAAATGATAATCCTTTGATATAGCACAATAAAAATAAAATGATTAAGACACAGAAAGAAGATGAGTAGATGCACAGTCATGCGATGGATTTAGGGGAATTTAGAGCCACAGATTAAGAAATAGTATCATTAGGTTTGGAACAATGAGTTAAAAGCACACAAATACAAAACAAAATACTGTATCTTTCTGTATTTGGCTTCATTTTGGGGTGATCGTTCTGAGAAATGAAATATCCTTGCACCATAGTCCCAACAAAAAAGTTTAAACATATTAAATATGGTTTTAGATTTTATAGAAGCAATTTTTTTAAATCCATTGGAAGAAAAAAAAAAATATTCTATATGGTATCTGTATGACCGTGCTTAAAAATACAGATTACATTATACTCTCACTGGAAGCCCACTACATCTGCACATCATTTATGTAGCAGCATCTCAATGCTTAAAATCATGCAGATACAGGTGAAGAGCTTCGGTTAATATTCAAATCAGATATCAGAATGGGTGTGGGGGCGGGGTTGTGAGCTCAGTGACTTTAACTCTAGGATGGTTGATGGTTGGCAGATTGAGTATTTCAGAAACTGATGATTTTCACACATGACAGGTTCTAGAGTTGTAGAGACCATCATCGTGGTTTAAGCGGACAAGAAAGCTTAGGGAAACTCAAATAACCACTCTTCACAATCACGGTGAACAGAAAAGCATCTCCGAACTCGCAACATCTTGAACTTTGAGGCAAGTCACCTCGGTTTTACCAATGGCCATTTTTGTAACCCAGTGTAAGGTTCATTTATTTATTTATTTATCTTTTTTTTAGAAGTATGTAAAACGCATCCATTGTCTCGCCAGTCCAATCAAAAACAGCCAAATTTGAAATGAATAAATAAATCTTTATCTGGCAACTTTGCAACACCTATTAGGAACATCCATCCATCCATCTTCAACCGCTTACTCCTTTTCAGGGTCACGGGGAACCTGGAGCCTATCCCAGGGCGCATTGGGCACAAGGCGGGGTACACCCTGGATAGGGTGCGAGTCCATCACAGGGCACAATCACATACACACTACGGACACTTTAGACACGCCAATCAGCCTACCATGCATGTCTTTGGACTGGGGGAGGAAACCGGAGTACCCGGAGGAAACCCCCGACACACGGGGAGAACATGCAAACTCCGCGCACACACATGGCCCTGGCGGGACTCGAACCCCGGACCCTGGAGGTGTGAGGCGGACGTGCTAACCACTAAGCCACCGTGCGCCCTATTAGGAACCAGCTAATTTAAATAATTATCCAATGCATGTGAGTATATGAGATAATTTACGATAATTTACGGCCCAATTGCTCATAATCCTTGTACAGTTCTCATATTTGTTCCTAACACAGATATTTTTAGCTACCGGTACATACCACAGCTACATATCGTACACAGCATATCAGGCAGTGTGTGTGTGTGTGTGTGTGTGTGTGTGTGTGTGTGAAAGGCTGGTGAGATTGTTAAAATGGTTTTACATGCATGTCAATTTCTTGATCCAGCATGTGGTTAGGGGTAAAATAAATGAACTATTTTAGCAAGTCAGTCATGACTATAAATAAGACCAATGTATCGCTAGTATAGTATTAGTATAGTATGCCCAGTGTATTAGAAAATTGCCATAGTTTTTACAAAATATACAGACTTTCACACTATACAGTACAGTTAGATAGATGCTTAAGACTTACTTGTGTCACACTCATTGCCAGCTGCTTAGTTTCATATGGCAACCTTGAAAAACATATATTCTGAAACAGGTCGCAGTACACTACTGTACAACATGTTCATGCTAGACCTGTAATATTTAGAATGCAAGGCAGACCTGTAATGTAATGACCACCCACAGTGCGAGTTTGATCTCATAGGGTTGAAACGCTGGTTAAAATCATCTTCTGCCTCTGATACATGATTTAAAAAAAAAAACAAAAAAAAAGCTCAAAAAGTATGAATTAGTGATTGACTCCAAGTCCAGCAATGCATTACCTAGTAATCTAATTTACAGTCGTAATATTAATCAACATTTAACCATATAAGCTGTCATAGTATATACTCTGAACTGACCCATAGATTTCTATATTTTCCCTGTGCGTGCCATGAAGCTTTGCTGACTTCCTGTAATGCTGTGACTGTAACCTCGTGCCCACAAATACCAAACCGCAAACACGAAGATGTGCGCTGTTCCTTTTTCGACGCTGGCATGAATTCGACTTCTCCTTTTTAACTCGTCGCTGCCTGTGGAGGTCTTGTAATTTGTAATTATTATTACTTTAATTGCAAAGACAATTCATTTTTACATGGAACAAGACTCGATCTCTGTCATAAACCTCCGAACATGTCATTTTTAAACCGTCAAATAAATAAATAAATAAACAAAACATCCCGAATGTAGAATAATTCTGTGAATCGAATGTAGTTTGTGTACAGGCTGCGTTTATACGTTGATCTCTTTTGACAAGTGCTTTTATCCAAAGTGAATTACGTGAGGCGCAATGCCGTCGAAGAAGTGCTGTCACTAATGATAACTGTTAGCACTCAGTTGTTAGCCTTGAAAAGAAAATGACTGCACATTTCTACTTGAGAGGAAAACAGACATAAATGCTAACTGTCTGTGATAAAAAAAATCCTTTTCCCTAGTCAGGAATGTATTCATCATTTAGCAATTGTGTGCTTAGTAGTCCAGGCTTTCCTTAAATTGTTTCTTGTTTATACTCCAAACCAGCACTAAGCTAGTGAAATTAGCTTTCATGACGTAGCCTGGTTAGCAACTCCTCAGAGTTTCTCTATGTTCTCCGAGCTAAAAACAAGCAAATACAGTCAAATGTGTTCAGTCAAATGTAAGAAATGCTGGCAGTGTGATAAATCTCCCCTAATTTGGGCTTCATGGAATAGCACAACACAATGCTAACATAGATAGTATTCAGTAAAACCTAGATTTACATAATGCTCACTGACTTTCATTCATTCTTAGCATTGTTGAGTTAAAATCCATATTCTCTGTACCTCCTTTATGCTGTTCAGCAGATCGAGCCTCGCCCATTATTTAGTTTCAGGAGTGAGTCAACTTTAATCACCATGGGGTATAGACAAACAATAATAACCACCAAACATCACCATGGCAACCTGTTCAACACGCTGCCTGTTGGTTTCAGGTTTCATAAATGATTCAGTCAGACAGTTGCACTCCTAAGCGGTGTCATAAAATCAGACATGTTTAACCTTTATTATTATTATTATTATTATTATTATTATTTTTAATTCGGACATTTTAAAACATTTGATTCATTATGGAAATGATTTTCAGTGACGAGGAACTTGTCCTGCGGCATTTGTGGTGCAGGGTGTGAATGAGTAGACAAGTTGAGGTGAGGTACCGATTCAAATTCTTTCTTAAGTTCCCGTCACTGACAGAACTCCTCGTGTTTCACTGTTTTGATATTATGGCATCTGTTATATAAACTCAAGGTTCAAAATTAGTTCAAAATGCTATTTTGTGCACTAACACAGCCTCTGTAATGTGGCTCACTCTTCCCCTCCCCCTTTCTTGATACAGTTAATGACCTTTAAAATTGGAACATAATATTTCATCGGAACATATAAAGTCTGGAAGTGGCTGGGGGGGGGGGGGGGGGGGGGCAACCTGCAAAAGACTCTAAAAGGTCTGAATTTGATTTACAAATAAAGGGCAAGAACAATGTATAGGGTTAAGTTTTTAATTGAAGTAGGGCAACATAGGATGTGGTTTTGATGTTGTTGTGACATACATACATACCCTGACCAGAGTCAAGCATTGTACAGGGCTGAGTCACGCAGTCATTCTCTGGTGGGCTAACAACATGCAGATTGACGACTAGCGTAGAATTAGCCTCAGAACTCACAACACAATTGACACCAAGTCACCACTTTATAATATCCCCAAACCACTGTGTAATCAAAAGCAGGGTTATTTAATGGCGAGATATCTTACATTAAACCAACAATGTGAGAATAACTATTAAATAGAAATTACTGTGGGGTTAATATGACCAAATCTTATTCATCGGTGCAGTGCTATAGGTAGTCTATGTTTGTATGCAGATTTATAGTTACTATAGATAATTGTTAGTACATACTTGGCATATTTAAGTGAATCGGCCCATTCCTTTCACAGCTAACTTTTTTGTTGCAAACCTATCAAACTTTTTCTTTAACTCTGGTGTAACAATAACGTGCACACACAAATAACGTAAAAGTGCCATAAATATGGCTTCATGTTTGACAGAAAGAAGGTCATTATTCTGTTGTGTCTTTCATAGAGTTAAGATAGAAAAAAGGAGGGTTTTTTTTAATTAATTAGACTTTGTTTTTAAAAAAGAGATTTGTTTTTAAAAAAGGAGAGATTCTTTTAAAAAAAAATGAGGCACTTTTTTAAAGGAGAGATTTTTTTTTTTAAAAAAGGAGAGATTTTTTTTAAAAAAGGAGAGATTTTTTTTAAATGAGACTTTTTTTAAAGGAGAGATTTTTTTTTAAAAAAAGGAGAGTTTTTTTTTTTAAATGAGACTTTTTTAAAGGAGTGATTTTTTTTTAAAAAAGAGATTTTTTTTAAATGAGAGATTTTTTTTTTAAAAAAGGAAATATTTTTTAAAGGAGATATTTTTTTAATGAGACTTTTAAAGGAGAGATTATTTTTTTTATAAAGAGATTTTTTTAAAATGACAGATTTTTTTTTTTGTGTCGTGTATCTGTCATGGCATGTGCATATGTTAGCTATACAATAAAATGTCATTTTGGTGTTGTGTGCCTATTGTAAAATGTGTAAAGATTGAAATACAGAAAAACAGGCTTGTTTTACTTTAGCTGTAGAAATAAAAGTCTTTATTGTGTCACGTGTCTATTATAGTGTGAATATTGTTAAAACGGGCTTGTTGTATTTCAGATATAGTAATACATGTCAACTATTAATTAGGTTAACTATTGATTAGGTAGGCTGATTGTCGTGTCTAAAGTGTCCGTAGTGTATGGATGTGTGTGTGAGTGTGTATGTGATTGTGCCCTGCGATGGACTGGCACCCTGTCCAGGGTGTACCCCGCCTTGTGCCCGATGCTCCCTGGGATAGACTCCAGGTTCCCCATGACCCTGAAAAGGAATAAGTGGTTGAAGATGGATGGATGGATGGATGGATTGATTTAGGTAGGCGGAAAGGCATATTTGCATTAAAAAAGGAAGCATGTCAATGTAAGACAGGGACACCACCATATATGGTTTTCAGGAAGTCATAGGAATACGGGCAAATGTTATTCAGAAAGGTATGTAAATGTGCGCAGATGGTATTCAGGGAGACAAAGGAATGTACCAATGGTGAAGGGCTTTATCTGTCTGTACCTGAGTCAACAGAGGAACAAAGAGGAAAAAAAAGGTGTTAAGACAAGAACAAGGGAACAGTTGGGGTGGGGGGGTTGTGTTCAGAGTAAACTTATCAGTGTATCACAGGGTGAAGATTATTTCGAAAATCAGCTGTAGTTATAAAACGTGCCTATCATGCTGAGGATTGGTTTACTTTATCTATAGCAGAAATGGTAGTAATGTGTCATGTCTGTCATGGAGTATTAAGATTGTATAAAAAAGGGTTTGCTTTCCTTGAGCTATTGATAAAGGTCATTATTGTGTCATCTGTCTGTTATAGAGTGTGGTTATACCTGCATACATATCACAAGTTGTTATTGAGGTTACATGTACATTTAATAAATGCCAATAAAGGTTTTCCGTAGGATTTCAAATATAACTATTAGTAATGTTAGCACTAATTTGATAGTTTTCCTTAATATAAATGCTTCTACACCTCAAAGACCTCGAGAGGAAAAACAAGCAGACGCTTTCAAAACCATGACCAATCAAAGAACACTCACGTGTGTAAAACATTTGTTGGAAAGCAGCCTGAAAGAGTTACCCATCTCCTCCCTGTAACCAAAGACGGATGCATTTTGGACTAAGAAGTTCAACTTGTCTGCTTTTGGTTTAGTCAGCCTCTCAGTTTGTTAGAGCTGATGGAAATTAAAGGTGTAGGTTGTATACAAAGCATTTCTCTTTGTTCCTACTGGACTTAATGGAAAATAATGTTTTTCTCTTTTTGCAGATTTTAACCTTGCAGATGCCTTAGGAGGTGAGTTAACACTCATTATATCTTGAAGCATGTTTTGAAATCGTATACTCCTAATAATGAGTTCATTTCTTAAATATTCTGAAGATTAAAGAGCAGTTTTTTAAATAATTATTATTAATTGTAATGCTCTCTTTTTAAGAAGATGATGAACCTACACAAAAACCAGGTAAAGTTCCAATATATTTAATTCATTTTTATTCATTGGTACACTCTTGATATTACAACATCTGTCTCACATTAGGAATTTCAAAACCCTCCAAATGTTTTATCGTGCTGAATATTTTCCAATGTTTGTAATAGAGCTGTAACAACTAATCGATAAAATCCATAATAATCGATTATGAAAACCGCTGTCACCGAATATCATTATGGATTAGTCGGTCTGCGTATGGCACAGAGATACGCAACGGAACTATGGTAGAGAGTACAGACCAAAGTTGTGTCCCAAATGTACGGTGCACTTACACTATGCACAACGTACTCTACCATCTAGTGTATGAATTTTAGAAGGGTAGTATCGTCTCAAATGGAACACTAACGTTTTTTTTAACAACCGGATGCATAAGCTGCTTCCCTTTTGACGACACATGACGATAAACGCACGTAATGCGACGCCGCTAGCTTTAGCAGAACATCCAGAGCCAATAAAAAATGTTTTTTTTTTTTCAGTTTACTGTTTATATCAGCGCTAGCTTTTATAATCAATATGACCTCAGCCACCATCAGATGGAGGTCTCCACTGTATGCAAGGGGTTGGGGAAATTGGTGCGAATTGCTTAAAAGTTTAGTTTAATTCCAGTTTATTGTCATTAATATGCTGTATTTAAGGGCGGCTGTGGCTTAGCTGGTCGAGCGGGTTGTCCTCTAATCGTAGGGTTGGCGGTTCGATTCCCGGCCTAGGTGACTCCACATGCTGAAGTGTCCTTGTGCAAGACACTGAACCCCAAGTTGCTCCCGATGGCAAGTTAGCACCTTGCATGGCAGCTCTGCTACCATTGGTGTGTGAATGTGGTCTCATTAGTAAGTCGCTTGTGAATGAGACACATTGTAAAGCAATGTAATGAAAAAATGGCATCAAGGTTTTTTTAAAAAAAAAAATCAGAGTAATCGATAAAAAAAATTAATAGTAATCGAACCGATTATGAAAATAACCGTTAGTTGCATCTCAAGTTTGTAAAAAATTACAACATTCAATATTTCAACATTTCTAGGCATGTTGCAGTCAATTTATTTGACATAATAGGAACATTTAGTACTGTATGTTCAACTGAGAGCTGTGTAAAAAAAATAACAAATATAATACATAATTATAGTACCGTGCATAATAATGCTTGCGTGGTCTAAGAGCAGTGATTATATGATGTTGATGATTGTTTTCCATGTCTACAGCGGAAAAACCACCCAAGGCAGGAGGAGATGGTGAGGTCACACATAAAAATGTCTTTTAATACATGTTGTAAATATAAGACGTCTGAGAAAACCCATCATATGTCTATATGTCATGTCATCATATGACAAAATTTTTTAAAATGTAGTTTTCACTAAAAAGAAAAGAGTAATGTATTTTACCAAAACGATGTAGAAACCAGTTTTTATTTAGCACTCTTTCTAAACTTGCCTTGGCTTTTGTCTCTGAATATTATTATTTCTTGTCATGAATTCCACCTTTTAATGTAGCACCAAGTTCCATGAGTGCAGCGTTCGATTCTTTGGTTCTACATGTGCCTTTGTTTTGGTTTTGGTCCCCACCGCTGTCCTGTCATTGGTCTGTTACCTATTGTGTACACCTGTTCTATGTTTGAATTGTGATTAGATTATGTGTGATTGTTCTTTATGAAATCTTGTGCATTGTTATTGTTTTGTTTTTTTAGCCTTGCTTTCTGAATTCTGTTTGGTTTTGATTCTTGCCTAAGTCCTGTTTCACGCCATATGCATGCTGTTGTATTGAACCTCACTAAGCACGTGAACTATTTTCAGATTTCTAATAATAAAATGGTAAATGCAGTCAGTTTACCGTAATACGTCTAATAAATTGCAAGTTTGAAAATATTTTCACGGTTTGATCGTTGTTGGATAGCTACAGTAGATACCGTTGCGAAACGCACTTCGATTCGATTCACAAAATGTCTGCAATATTCAATGTTTCAAAAAAAAAAGTTTTAATGTGGACAGTGGCAAAATCTGACCATGTGAAGGGTTTTCACAGGCCGCCACACATTGTGAGCGTTTCTATTGAAAACATTTCTGTGTTTTTCTGTTCCTAGGCCTTGACCTTGCAGATGCTCTCCATCCAGGTATAATCCTGATTGCTTGTATGTCTCTAATCAGTTGAAAGTATTGCTGCAACCAATGGATTTTGTGATAATCGATTAATTGGTCGAATAATTATTCGATTAATCCATTAGATTAATTGTTTGTTGTTGTCCTTCCAACATTCTGCAAACTGAAGGCTATGAAAAAGGTATTAAATGTATCTGTGAGCTATGCTATACATTGTGCAAAGGATTTTAAACAATAGTCACATTATATTTTGAAAAAAAAAGCAAAAAAAAAAAAAAAACCAACTAATTGTCCACAAGCTTTTAAAGCAGAAGTTTAATCACTATATTAAAAATGCTAAAAAATGCTCACTCATCTGAACACAGTAACGTTCCGTTATTCCGTAAATGTACGACTCTTCTTACGTTTATATACAATGACATGTTATAACCCCATTACAGTTCCTGCTCTCATAAAAAATACAGCATCGAACAACATATCTGAGCGAAATGAATATTTTAGTCCGAGTTATTGCGCTTCCTTTCTACCACGCTGTTTGATTGATGTGTACGCGTGGACTCGCGCTTGTTCGGTGAAGTGTAACGGAGATTTGCTCGCTGTCAGGACGAGACTTTATGTAAAATGGAAATCCTGGCGTGAATTTCTAACATTCACAGATGAGGATATAACGGTAAACATGTCATTTCTGCGCTGAAGAAAACACGTCTGGGGCACGTTAAACAGAACACGCGTCTGTCGCAGCGTCCGACACGACGAGCCTCGATAATACGCTTACGAGTTTCTTAATATACAACACTCATTTTCCAGACACGCTGTTTTTCAGATGGATTTTATTCAAAGAAATGCGTTTTTCACCATCGTGAAGTGACGTCACTGACGGCGGTTGTCCACAGTGACGTCACAGACCCGGCTAATCCATAATGAAATTCGTGGTCGAATATTTTATTTATCGATTATGATCGGTTTTATCGATTGCTTGTTGCAGCCCTAGTTGAAAGCAAATGGTTCTGAAGCAGAGGTCTTTCCTTTAGCTGTGAAACTATCTAAGAAATCTGCTTCACTGATAATCCTGATGTTTACACATGTTGAATTTTCTTTTTTGTTGTAGATCCAGAAAAACCTAAAGAAGGTAAAATACACACACACACACACACACGCTAAAATTAATTAATTCATTCTCTAAACCAAATTCCTAATCTTATTATCTATCAAGTTCTTTGTAGTGGCTTTGTGTTTAACCAATCAACGCACTCCATGTATGCTAGGACATTATGAAATCTTACTGGTGATGATTTCTAATATTATTGTTTCTAGAGCTCTAAAAATGTTGAAATTGAAAGCCACCTTCTTAAAGAAAGACTCGGCAATATTATAATGTAATGAATCAGGCTAGTTGCTTAATTACATTTCTCTTTACATATTTCTAGCTCCACCTCCAGCCGGAACACAACTGCTCAGCTCTTCCTCTCTTCTTTAAAAGGCAACTTAGGATGCGTAGGCCGTATCGATGAAAGGGGCTGGGTAGGGCGGAGCAATTGTCAACTGTGCGAAGTCTTGGCAATGTATATGGTGCAGGTGTAATTCAGCTCATAGGCAGCAGAGGGCGATAAACATTACAGACGGCCCCTTTAAGCAACAATGCATTAACGTCTCTTCTAAAACTCTTGGGATGTGTTTTTCCCTCCAAACTGTTAATACTTTGACATTGTATGTTTCTGCAGATCCTAAGCAACCTGCAGTCCCAGCACAGGGCGGAGGTATGGCCCCTATACTGTGTGTGTGTGTGTGTGTGTGTGTGTGTGTTGTCACTCCTGTTAACATCCTCCATTTTTATAGGTGGCTTAAGTGATTCAGATCTTCTAGATGTTGGTGAAGGTGGATACAAACCTGATCCTGGTCGAGGGAGTCGGGCTGGAGGTATACACTCATCTCTTTGGTCTTTTTTTTTACTCTGTATTTTCCAGTTTTCAAATCTGAACTGAAACATTATTTCATTTTTATAAATGGAAGATGAGCAGTGAATGATAAAAAAAAAGACACAAGAAGCACTTACACTTCAATGCAAAATATAATATAGTATTAGTAAAGGAAGAGAAAAAGAAAACCACGGAGCTTTCTTTTTTTTTTTGAAGCAGAGCCAAACATTCCCTAAACCGGAGTTCTTCAACAGGGGGTCCGCGGCCCCTAGGGGGTCCGCGGAGGTACTGCATGGGGGTCGCGAAAGTTTTGGTACCAGTTTGATATAACACAATTTCATACAATATATATAATTAGGGGGTCCCCGCTCCATCTCGCCATCAGTTTGGGGGTCCTTGGCCTGGAAAACGTTGAAGACCCCTGCCCTAAACAGGAAGTTCTGACCACAATAAGAAAAAAAATAGTTGTCCGTGATTTCCAACGTGAAAAATGCCGTGTGTTGATCTGTACTTGAACTCGAGTAACCTTTTACAAAAACAATAATAAGCGCGAATCAAAAATTTCAAAAAGCATTTACTATTACCAACCATTATCCATCTAGTAAATCTATTACCCTTATTGGTCCTTAATGGTATCCACTAGACATACCATGCCTCCCATAGAAGGCAACAAATTAGCAGTAGAGACCCACAGTGACCATTACAGTCTCCATTAAAACCAATACAATTCCTATTTTTTTTTCAGCAGGGTGGTTACAGTGTGTGAATGCATCAGTTATTTGATTTTATTATGTTTTACGTTGTATATTATTTTATTATGTTTTCAATTTGTGAATTTGTTTCAAGTACTTTTAGTATTTCTTATTCACACCTGTTTCTTTTCTCTTTCCGTTTGCGTGTTTCTGTGTTTCTGGCTCTAGATAATACCGACGACATCCCAGGTAAGTCGTTCTTTTTTTTTTTCTTTCTTGGTTAACTTGCCGTGTTATCTGTCACACAACATGTGGGAAATTTGATAAGAATTTGCAGAGCATTTCTTGAAATAAAAATTATTTCCCTGAAATAAAAAGATGATTTGTAAACTCCACTTGGCTGATACTTGTTGGTGTTTGGGTTGAATTTTTTTTTTTCCCAGCCGACTCTGGAACCATCACATAAACTTTTAGCCACAGAACCTTCATTTTAAGCTCGGTAGCTAGCTTATTAGTTTGTCTGCTAAATTATTTAAATAAATGGTTTAAGAATATGACTGTGCTGATCGAGACTGAATCCCGCTTGTTTTTATCCGAGACAAATACTAGCTGGTTACTAGTGGTTAGATAGCTGACTAGCAAAGTCATATCTGAAGACATGAGTGCTTTTTCAAAATGTATACTCATGTATATTCATAAACCCTGGCACTTCTGATGAGTATAATGATATAACGATGTTCCTGGACCATATTAGTGGGATTTCTTTGAAAATGTATTGCTCTATGTACATAGAGAGTTTAATGGTTTACAATGACATGATTTCAGTATGCTCAAAGCTATGCTAGGTGTAGTTAGATAGGCGGGCGGCTGTGGCTCAGTCGGTAGAGTGGGTTGTCCACTGATCCACTAATCGTGGGTTTGGTGGTTCGAATCCCGGCCCGGGTGATCCCATGCCGAAGTGTCCTTGGGCAAGACACTGAACCCTAAGTTGCCCCCGATGGCAAGCTAGCACCTTGCATGCAGCTCTGCTACCATTGGTGTGTGAGTGTGTCTCATTTGTAAGTCGCTTTGGATAAAAGCGTCTGCTAAATGAATAAATGTAGATGAAGGAAGTATAAAAAGGTAGGAAGCAGTGCTTTATTCAGTGTTTTATGAAAACTTAGCAATTGAAACGGACGTAAACCAAAGGCAGGGTCCGGTCGATGAACAAAGAACGTTAACTAGGGCAGGAAAATGAGAAAACAAGATTGAAAGTCAATCAATGAATCAAAGCATGGCATCGACTGCTACAAAACCTTAAAGTGAGTGCGTGGAGTGATAGTCTGTTTATACTTTGAGTGTAGCTGTGATGATAATTGAATCCAGGTGTGTGTGATGAGTAATCAGGTGAATATGAACGTTACAGAGTCTGTGGAGGCTAGGTGTTGTAGTCCTCGGCGGCCATGTTTGTAGGCTGCGCTGTATTCTGGGAATTGTAGTTGGACGTCGATTCCGGTGTAGACATGACAAAGGCACGCTCGGTCAGATAGGCGTGACAGAGGATTCTGGATTTTCTCTGATTTGTATGAAGAAAGTGATGCACTTCACTTCAGTGCAGATTCGGATGAACTTGATATTGTTTTCCTCTAATTAGTAGTATCTATATCAGTTTATTGCGAACTATCAGATATATAAGTTTGTTTACAGTATAGGTTTAACTCAGTGCCTGTGTATCTGTGTATATTTAGTGCATCAAAAAATCATTATTGGTATCTTTATTTGGATTTAGATTATTTTAACCACCATGACCCGGACCAGGCAGATACTGAGGATGCTATAAATGAATCACTCAGAGCCACTAGCCACTTCCAGGCTAACACAGACAGCATGGCACATTAAGCAGAATTTGTTAATCTAGGTTTTGTTTGTTAAAGGAAGTGGTCAGCTATTACTTTTTGAGACACCCACCCCCCAAAATGGTTTACTTCCTGTTTAGAACACATTATCTTTTCATTACCAGACTGCATGTAAAAAAAAATAAAATTATATCTTACACTGGTTTCTTACATTTGTCTCTTTAGATACTCAGGATGACCAACCTAAAGGTAAATACACATTCTTTCATTTCTATTAAGAACTTCCAGTCATATCTAGCTGTCGTTAATCGTGATAGTCCTCAGACTAAAAGACTGTTGAGAGTTTAGAGTGTATGAACAGTACAGAAGCAGAGTAAACATCAAGCAACATGAAGGAGTTGTGTAAGGTCACTTTTTTTTCTCAGTAACTTACAGTAACACACACCTCATCTAAACATTGAAAGGACTATTTGGACTATACACTCTTTGAAAAAAGGTTATTTTGATCATTAAGGGTTCCTAAACTGTTTTTTATTTATAAACCTCGTGGGTTCTCCTTAAAACCTTACGTAAAGTATTTACTTTAAGCCACCTTAGCAGCCATGGGACCCATTCTTCTAGGGTTACTTGAGGGTTCTTGGTATGATTTGGGTGTTCTGACTTCTTTGGGGATCTACGTGGGGTTCTATTTTTTTCTGAAAAGGATACAGGGTGTATACCGTTCAACATAAACCCTTTACCTCAGGGAGCCAAACAGGAGCGCTTCACAGTTCTAGCTGAGGCATTTTTCCTCTGTGTATATGCAAACTGCTGTAAGAAGAGTTCTTTAAGTGGTCTGGATGGTTAGGGGTTCTGGCTTCCTATGGGTTAGACTTGAACATTTTTCTGAAAGGGAAACGTTGTGTTGTAGTGTTATGTATAACCGTACGGTGTTCCCCCAAAGGGACAAAATGAAAAGCACATTACAGCGCTAGATATAAATGCTGAGTTGTTTTTTTTTTACTTATGAATGAATACCTGCTAGTGTAGGGTTATACATAGAACCTCTACAGGTTCCCTTCTTTTATTTATGAGGATAATACAGTCTAAGGAAAAGATATCCTTGAGGGTTTTTGGATAATGAACGGGTCTGGATTCCTATGTGTTTTACTTGGAATCTTTCCTGGAAGTGAAACTGTCTGTTGTAGGGTTATGCGTAGAACCTTTAAGGGTTCACCCAGAGAAAAAAAACCAAGAAAGTGCTCGGTGGAATGTTTTTTGTTCCCCCCCCCCCAATAAGTGTATGTACAGTCTTATGAGAAGTCTTGGAAAAGATCTAGTCTGAACATTTTCTGAAAGGGAAAACTGTCTTGTAGGGTTCTACAGTAAGGGTTCCTCTAGAAGGACAGACCCAGAGAACCCTTTACACTGCTAGTTGCAACCGTTTTTCTATAGTTTTCTATTTCACTCTTAGAAAAAGAGTGTTTCTGGATATTTTATTTTTTTTCTGAACTGGAACTGGTGTAGGGTTCTAGATAGAACCTTTACGTATTCGTCCAAACTATATCTAAGAAAAGAGTGTTCTTGACTGTTTTTGAATAGGGAAGAGTTCTGGTGTCCTTCGGCTACTACATGAAACCTTTTCAGAAGGGGAAAGATTATGTTGTAGGGTTCTACATAGAACAGGATTTCATAGAGGGACAAACGCTTTAAAATAAACCTTTCATAGTGTTAGATGGAGCTTTTTCTCTTATGCATATCTATGTACACTCTGAGAAGAGTGGTCTAGTTAGTTAAGGGTTCTGGGTTCAGTTTCGGAAATCTTATCAATGGTTAACCCTCTGTTGTAGATTACTTGTTCTACGTGTAAACTTGACATTTTTTTCACAGAGGAACAAACTGAAGAATCCTTAAGGGTATTGGAGGCTTTTATTTCTCAGAATGTGTTCAAAGCTTCAGAGTGAGTCATGAGACCGTGTGGTCCGTGAAGCTCACAGAAGCCATTGTTTTTATCAGAGAAAATATCTCCATAGGAAATGCTTTGCTCTGAAATACAGTATGTCCAGAGTTCCTCTCCCAGTAGGATTATATCTGTTCAGGCAACACAGATTGACATCTGTGGATAAAAATCGAAAGGGTATTGAGAAACTGGATTTATTCAAACAGTAATAGATCTGTAAACACTTGCTCGATCAGTAAGCATTTCAATGTGGGGTGAGGGATCTTAACCATGATTTCATCAGCTGTTAAGTAAATACCTGCTCAAGAGAAAACAGTTGGTCTTTGCGGTTCTCCATGCTCTGGAAAAGATATCAGTCGATTCAGAAAGCTCCACCTCTTGCAGAAGCGCGCAGTCGCTCTAGTCTAGCAAATGTTTTTTTTTTACCATTGTAAACGTTTACATTGTTCCCTGTACACCAATGCCCCTTGGGAATGGTAACATAACCTTCTACTGTTCTTCTGAGGTGTGACTTGAAATTTTTTTATGTACCGAATGGAAAGATTTGGATATTGGGTGTCCTTTAATTGTTCTTTTGTCTATCATATGGTGCTACTTTCAAACCATCCTTTCCTTCCTTACAGTCATTTTTATGATCTTTTCCTTCCCATCTCCCTGACCTTTCAGAGACTGTTTTTCATTGTCAGAACTAACACCCCTGGTACTGGTAACATAAACTCTCTACTCTGCTTCTCTGGTGTGACATTAAATGTTTTTTTCAAGGATAAACTGGAAAGATTTGGATATTTGTTGATAAATAGCGGGCTATAAGTATTCTTGGTTGGATTCAGACTCAGATAGGTCCATTAGGATATGGAAATCCTGAGGGTGGAAGTTGAAATTTGAGGGAAAGAAGTCCCTGAAAGTAGTAACAGAAAGTATAGACAGTTAAATATATGCGGTATCTCTCACAAAAGTGAGTACAGCCGTGACATTCTTGTAAATATTTGATGATAGCTTTTCATGTGACAACACTGAAGGAATGACATTTTGCTACAATGTAAAGTAGTGAGTGTACAGCTTGTGTAACAGTGTAAATATACTGTCCCCTCAAAATAACTCAACACACAGACATTAATGTCTAAACTGCTGGCAACAAAAGTGAGTACACCCCTAAGTGAAAATGTCCAAATTGGCCCCAAAGTGTCAATATTTAGTGTGGCCTCCATTATTTTCCAGCACTGCCTTAACCCTCTTGGGCATGGAGTTCACCAGAGCTTCACAGGTTGCCACTGGAGTCGTCTTCCACTCCTCCATGATGACATCACGGAGCTGGTGGATTTTAGAGACCTTGTGCTCCTCCATCTTCTGTTTGAGGATGCCCCACAGATGCTCAATAGGGTTTAGGTCTGGAGACATGCTTGGCCAGTCCATCACCTTCACCATCAGCTTCTTTAGCAAGGCATTGGTTGTCTTGGAGGCGTGTTTGGGGTCGTTATCATGCTGGAATACTGCCCTGCAGCCCAGTCTCCGAAAGGAGGGGATCATGCTCTGCTTCAGTATGTCACAGTACATGTTGGCATTCATGGTTCCCTCAATGAACTGTAGCTCCCAGTGCCGGCAGCACTCATGCAGCCCCAGACCATGACACTCCCACCACCATGCTTGTCTGTAGGCAAGACACACTTGTCTTTGTACTCCTCACCTGGTTGCCGCCACACACGCTTGACACCATCTGAACCAAATAAGTTTATCTTGGTCTCATCAAACCACTGAACATGGCTCAGTCTGCTTGTCTTCAGTTTGTGGGCTTTCTTGTGCCTCATCTTGAGAAGAGGCTTCCTTCTGGGACGACAGCCATAAAGACCAATTTTATGCAGTGTGCGGCGTATGGTCTGAGCACTGACAGGCTGACCCCCCACCCCTTCAACCTCTGCAGCAATGCTGGCAGCACTCATACATCTATTTCCCATAGACAACCTCTGGATATAATGCTGAGCACGTACACTCAACTTCTTTGGTCGACCATTCTTTAGGCCTGTTCTGGGTGGAACCCGTCCTGTTAATCCGCTGTATGGTCTTGCCCACCGTGCTTCAGCTCAGTGTCAGGGTCTTGGCAATCTTTTTATAGCCTAGGCCATCTTTAGGTAGAGCAAAATTATTTTTTTTTTCAGATCCTCAGAGAGTTCTTTGCCATGAGGTGTCATGTTGAACTTCCAGTGACCAGTATGAGGGAGTGTGAGAGTGATGACACCAAATTTGACACACCTGCTCCCAATTCACACCTGAGACCTTGTAACACTGACAAGTCACAATGGCTAATTGGGCCCAATTTGGGCATTTTCACTTAGGGGTGCACTCACTTTTGTTGCCAGCATTTTAGACATTAATGTCTGTGTGTTGAGTTATTTTGAGGGGACAGTAAATTGACACTGTTACACAAGCTGTACACTCAACACTTTACATTGTAGCAAAGTGTCATTTCTTCAGTGTTGTCACATGAAAAGAGATCATCAAATATTTACACAAATGTCAGGGGTGTACTTACTTTTGTGGGATACTGTACACTTATTTGCAGTCAGGGCAGTATAACAGTAGTGTCTCGTGTAGTATTGGTAGTTTATGAATGCCTGTGCGCATTAATTTGATCTTTGTCTGCTCCTCATAGCATAAAATGCATGTGGGAATGTCTGTGTGTTTATTTTATTTTATTTTTTATTTTTAACAAGCGAGCGAGTCAGGACCGCTTCGGGTCTGATGAATCAAATGCCCCATAACTCTTACATAAGCATCAGACAGTCCAGCACATGGAAGCAATTACCACAGTGGTCTCGTGCTTGGTGACCTCAGATGACGTTTTAAAGCCATTTCAACAACATTTAGTGCTTGGACCCCTTTATTTAATAAAGCTTCATTCTTCATTTTGATCACACATCATGCTGACAATTCTTGGTCGCGTCACTAAGGGAGCATTTTCAGTTGTTCTAAAACGTAATAGAAAGCATGGTTTGCTCGGTTTTCTTTGGCTGTCCATTATGTGCAAGACAGTGCCCTAAAATCTCTGCTTCGATATCCTGTCGTTGCAGAAATATACCAGCAGTGGCTGAAGCTCCTGACGTTGCTAGGAGATAACATGCCAGAGTGCCTCCTTGCCTGGATTGCCAACTCTAAACAAGTTGTAGTATCCCTTCTAGAAAAGCTGCTGGAGCTCCTGGACTTAGCCGAAGCAGAGAAGCAGTCTTGATGATCCAGTGCACAGCGTTTCTCTTTGACTGGTTTCATTAAAAACAAGAGGCATGTTTGAACAGGTTACTGGAGGTGGTTTGGTGGTGTGACTGTTGTTGGTATTTCTGTTAATATTAAGCTTTGTTTGGAGTTGTTCAATCTTTACGCCGGGATATTGGATTTGTTCTCATTGTTTTTTTTTTTTTTCTTGAACCCTGACCTATGATAAGCTGTTAGATCTGAAGCTGTAGATTTATCTGAAGTATGGGCCACTTTCCAACCATCCCTTGCTTCCTTTCATTCTTTTAAATATTTTTTTTCCATCTTTGTATTTCCTTCCTGCACATTTTCAACCCTTGTTTCCCCCCCCCACTGTCTGGACTACTACTTATTTATCGAATGTACTGAATCTCTGCTCACAGTCCAGTAGTGGAGATTTTGTAATATGTTTGGCTCTAGTTTCAAACCAAACCGTCTCCTCCTCTGATGTTTCGTATGAAGTCGTCCCACAGAGCAGTTAATAGTACATTCCAAAACCCTCCAAAACTTCCAGCGACTCATCTGCCAGTTCTCCTAAAACTCCACACTTTAAAGCTCACATGTACTCTTTTCTCGTTTCATCCATTCAGAATTTAAAACATAACTTAACGTGGTCAGATTATTTTTGAATCATTCGACAAGAGATTTCCCAGGGTTAAATAAACATACCAAAAACCGTCTTTTAAAATTCCAGTAGTTTGAATTGTTTACATTGACTGAATTTCTATAATATAAAGTAGTAGTAAATGACATTGACGAATAAGATTATCTAGGGCTGACCCGAACAGCATTTAACAGGCTTTGAATGATGTTGGTGTTGCCAGATGGGTAACTAATCACTCCTTCATGAACCACAAGCATGTTCATTACAACAGTTCAAAATAGATCTGGCAGGTAGCAAAGATGTATTAATTACACAAAAGAATCTGAAATCAGCCGTGCATATGAGTTAGTCTTGCGATTTATTATAATTTTTTTACAGTGGTATCGGTGGTATTTTGAAGCTTTAATATCGCGATACTACCGTAGTCCTGGTATATCGTGCGACCCTACTGAACAGAACATGTGCTAGAATGATAGCAAGTCAGGTCCATTTTGAAATATAATAAAACTGTTTAGCTCGTCATTTTCTGCCCTTTTTCTTCCTTACTCGCTCTCTCTTTTTTAAAGCACTTATGTGTCTTAAATTGATGACGTTGCCACCTAGCTCTTTAGTTTAAAAAAGAAGAGAACGATGGATTCTTGTTTTGCTGTCCGGTCTTTTTGATATTACCGTTGTTTTGTCTCCTTATCATCTTGTTTGTGTTTCTCTCTCCCTCTTTAGTCGAAACTGTTTATGTCTGGTTTGTGTTTGTACTGAACTTGTCTCTCCTAGTGAGACACAATATTAATTAAGAGGCGACTGTCAGGTTTAGTCTTTATTGCTTGAAACATGTTGTCAGAACATGCTGACCTTCACTGTTCCTGACATTTCAGTAGGCCTGAGAGAGCATGAGTCACAACACATACCACACATAGCATGTGTTCATTAGTCACGAGAACAGCGGAGCTCAGACATGCATTGTTCAATGAGATGTGAAGACATGAGAGATGATATGCACACTGCACATGTTCCTTACTTTCTCCGATGAGATGGGAGTTCGCTTTGAATGAAAGGGGTTTAAAATTGTATTTACATTTTTTTACTGTAGATGTAGATTTCTGTGGGGTTTTTATTTATTTTACTTTATTTTTTTTCCGGGGGACTGAATGGACAGTCCTGTTTCAACATTACTTTGTTTATTACTGTTCATTCATGGTGTCCCCCCCCACCCCCCCTGTGTAAAACTGCCCCTGGCTCGGTGTTTCTTTAAATAAACCTTAAATGAAAGGCGAAACCGTTTTGAATTCCTTCACTCTTGTAGCCGCTGCTATTATTAAATCCCTGAGCAGAACTCCTCTGTAACATGGCATCCTCACTGACATTTTCAGAATGGAGTGTGTGTTAATGTGTTTGTGGCCTCTCCTGCCTCTGGGTGTGTATTCGGAAATGACCTGAAAGCTGGCTGATTGCTTGCTGGCTTTAAAACGAGTGATTTCTGTAAAATATGGAAATGTACTGCATTTTGACTTGACTTGAGACTTTGCTTTATATATTCTGATGCAGTCTTGTTGTTGGCTAGAAAAGAAAAAAACTGAGCTCTTTCAGTATACAATACAATAAAGAGGAGTTCGTCAATACTTCTTGGTTTCAGCCAGGAGGCCATATCCTTAAAACTGTACATGTAATCAGAGTATATCTGGAATCAGAATGACAATATCTACCAAGGGTATCATATACATCCATACGAATAACTCTAGTCTTGTTACAAATTTTTTTTATCCGTTTTATTTTACCTGGGCAATTTCTTATCCCTGGATTAAACTTATTATCAGATTTCGAGTTACTTGATATAGAAATTCTAGCTACAGAAATGAGAGTTACAAGATAGCAAGTAACTGGTTTAATCAGCACTCTGATTTTGGATAATCTCTTTAGTTTTGTCTCCTTTTTCTTCTTCTACTACGAGTGAAGCTCCAAAAACTTCCAGAACTTCGAGTCAGCTAACAAGAACCACCTACACTCATAGATTCAATATGGACAATATAATGTACCATATCCATATAATGTGAAGTTGTCTTTCCATTTAAAACTATATTCAATGCAACCATTGATGTCTTGTGCTTATGCTATAAAAAAACCATTGGATTGGGCTTGGAGATCTATTCACTGCTGTAATATATAATATCAGTGGTTCAGTTTGGCATCCCAGTGAAATGATAGTGTAATTTAAAAAAAATAAAGTAAAACCCAAACACACAGATGCAAACTATTTTTGTACAGCACAAATCATCACGAAGTAATGATACTAAATTAGGTTAGATTTATGCTGTTGGGTGCGAGTTGGAGTTTAATGCACCATGACATCATTCTTGGCTGTATACTTGCATTGAAATAACCATTAAAAATAGCAGTATCTCAAACACCAAATGAAGATCCAGGAATATTTTTATGATTAAAAAAATCAGAACCAACAAATGAAATGAGTTTAAGGTTTATAGACTCGGGTGGCAATTTCATGGAGGTCTGATATAACAGCATTGGTCATTATGGTACGTCTGACTCATGTAGATTGAGTTTTCTTGTTATAAGATTACTTAAATAATGTAAAAACACTGAATTATTATACTACATATTTAGCAGACGCGTTTATCCAAAGCGTCTTCAAATGAGACACACTCACACACCAATGGTAGCAGAGCTGCCATGCAAGGTGCTAGCTTGCCATCGGCGGCAACTTAGGGTTCAGTGTCTTGCCCAAGGACACTTCGGCATGGGATCACCTGGGCCGGGATTCGAACCACCGACCCTACGATTAGTGGACAACCAGCTTTACCGACTGAGCCACATCCGCCCTAAAACTATTGAATTATTTACACAACTAAATCCGATTATTTTAGTTATCAGGTGAGTTGTACATGTCAAACCACTGACGTGTTATTAAAATAGTTTAACTACATTCAAGCTACTAGTTTAAAAAAAAGAAGTGACACTTGCTCAAAGAATTTTTTTTTATTAAATTAATAAGTTTAATTATACCGGTTTTCAGTACATGTAAACATGCTCAGTTGTTAATCACAACATCCTGCCAACATGGTCTCAAAACGCAATGGCTAAAACATCTGGATCTGGTGCGGGTAAATTACTGAGTGATACATTTCTGACTCATTGTGGTGTGGCAGACTCCACCTCTTCATGTCTCTGTTTTTGGGGGTTTTTTTAGGTTCAGTAAAGCAGAATGACTCACTTACATTTGAATAATACTTGGCCTTCACCAAAATAATGAGCTTAAATTTCCAGGAAGTTAACGCTGTAGCCAAGATGTGCTTATGTTTGTTACTTGTTTGTTTGTTACTGTTATGTTTGTAATGTGTTCTAGCAGTAACTGGCCTCATTTATTATTTTGAGGAAAACTGGGAAAGACATCACCACCTAGTGGTAGAAATACACACTGCATGTTGATGTCCAATCCCCCCTCCCCCCACACACATATAAGTACATTAAATCATTTCACTTAAAAATTTCTGTTTAGATATATTGTGTATATATAATATATACAAGGCAGCTTAATACAAATTCAGGGATCCTACGTTGTGTTGCATTACTTTATTCCATTTCTGCCAAATAGTATGATACTATACTTGTTGTAATACTTGGAGATGTTTTCATATGTGCTACACTTTTCTTAAAGTTTGCTAATATAATTTCAGTCAAATAAAGGGACTGTTGAAGAGAACACACACATTTAAACTAGCGGAAGCAATGGATTATTATTTATTTAACACAATGCTATTTTAACACAGAAATCTCTCATTAAAATGTGTACCTTGTAATGTTGAAGTACAAGTGTAGAAGTTTTTGAAAGTTGTTGCAGTCATCACTTCTGCCTAGCATTCACCACCAGGCTCTGTGGCGCAATGGACTTCTAAGTAACTCTTATTGGAGTGATTCAAAGGTTGTGGGTTCGAGTCCCACCAGAATCGAGGTTTTGCACTGAGATTGTGATTAAAAAAGATTTATATCGAGGAGATCCTCCTTGTCTAGACTTCCCATGACATGCTTTGACAAAAAGTTAAGCAAAAGTTCTCAAGAAACAGTAAGTTCCTGAGCCGTTCATCAGCTGTACAAGCAAAGTCCATATTAGAGTTGGATTTAAATCTGATCAGATTATTCCGGCCATATAAATGAAATCTGGCAGCCAATAATCTAAAACCTGAAACACTCATTGACAACACAAGTGTATTATCATAATCTTCAACAGTCCAGTAACCTCATTGTTAGGATAATATATTCAGTATTATAAATCATTTTCAGTTTCAGTTCCGTTGTCTGTTATTTATGAACAAATACACTTGGGTTGCCTTTCAAATTCTGCATTTACATTTATAATTGGTATATTTTGGTATTTTGTTATGCCAGCAGAGGGATTGGAGTCCCTGATGAGTTAAATATCACATTTGAGCCGCATTGAACATGCTGTGAAAGTGCAGAGATAGAGGCTCAGTGTTCAGCTGGAGGACTCTTCAGTCTTCTGCTCAGGTCTGTTTCATGAGTTTCTTTAACCCTGTCCTTGTTTGACACACAGCGGCTGAAGGCGGGCAGATGGCAGGCATCATCAGTGCTGTGGGAGTGGCCATATTAGGTGCCGCCTCCAGCTATTTTGCTTACCAGAAGAAGAAACTCTGCTTTAAGGTGCAAGGAGGTGAGTTTTTGATTGTACAGTACTAATGTTCCAGCCAGGTTAATGACATAGTGCTCACTGCATAAGTTTGCACACCTTTAGGCCTCAATGGAGAAGAAAGAAAAAAAGCCATTCTCCAGGTCCTTCATTTCCTTATACATGTTTCTTTCTTTCTTTCTTTCTTTCTTTCTTTCTTTCTTTCTTTCTTTCTTTCTTTCTTTCATCATGATCATCATCATTAATACTATTATTAACCCATAGCAGCATGACTTACATGTACTGTATACAAGCTTTCAGATGATTCTAGTGAAACAAATCAGAAGTCAATTATTAAAGTTAAATTTATTAAAGCCAGATATAATGCTTCTCTCAGATGTAATTTTGTTTTAATAATCAGACCAAAGCCCTCACTGTTGGTTATTTTCAGACAGAATGTCAGTTTATTGTATATTTTGAATTTATCGTGGTGCAGGATGCAAAAGAACAATATCTATCCTATTTATCCAATATGAATCCTTTATTTTCTATTATTATTATTATTATTATTATTATTATTATTATTATTATTATTATTATTATTATTTAAAAACCTTCTAATTTTGCATTCAGAGCTTCAATTTAGTGTGTGCGCGTGTGTGCGCGTGTGTGTTTGGGGGTGGCGTTAAGGAGCCACACAGCCCCTAGCGGCGATAACGAGTAATTACAGCGCCATCTGGGAGCGGGTGTCGGGTTACAAAAGCCCGTAAAGCCGTGGTCTCAACAAGTGGCTCTGTGGCGCAATGGATAGCGCATTGGACTTCTAAGCAACACTTGGTGGAGTGATTCAAAGGTTGTGGGTTCGAGTCCCACCAGAGTCGAGGTTTTTAATTAAGTGTTGTACAGACTTGGTAATTAAAATGGCTCTGGGTCAATGAAGATGACTGCTCACGTGGCAGGCTGTGGAAAAACCTGGTTTATTTATGAGTGTTTTATTTGTGTGTGTGTGTGTGTGTGTGTGTGTGTGTGTGTGTGTGTAGGCACTGACCCTGAGAGCGGCAGAAATCAATCTGGTACGCAGTCTGATCCACAGGGTAAGCTGTCCTACAAATCTTTTACAATTTTTTATTGTAGGAAAATAGATCGGGATTCCAACAGATAGGGATGCAAAAAGTAATTATTTTCTTTTAAGTATTAGTGTACTAATGTGCATAAGTAAATAATGACATGCACAATATACAATGACACATTAATGTTTCTTTATTAAAATACAATAAAAGTGTAATGAATTAACAATAATAATAATAAAAAAAAAAGTTCAGTTAATTATTTCATACTACATAATATAATCTAACACAATGTTTAAACTGTGGCCAAACTCTAAACCTAGGCGATTGCTGCCAAAAAACCAACAAACAAACAAACAAAATAGCTTAATAAAATAAATACATACATACAGGACAGAATATTTACATACATACTGTAAATAGATAGATAGATAGATACCTAAAGAGAGTGTTAAACAAGGCTAATTATAAACACACATTTATTTACTTAACATGTTTTACTTCTAAATTTATTAATTGTGCACGATGTCATTTAAAGATACCTTACAAAAACTCATTTACAGCACCACGCTGCAGTGGATATGGCGAATTGTGTTTATCCCAGGCCTAAATTGACTTTTTTCTGGCCCTGAAATGAGTTTTGTCTTCTGTTTGGTTGTGTCTTTTTCCCAAAATGGGGATTCACAAGTAGTATGTCATTTCACCAACGGGGTTGAAGGGGTTTCAGGTACATACGCTGCACAAATCACAAATGGCTCCTTTAAAAAGATTCTGTTTTTTTTTTTTTTTTAACATATACACTTCAATTGTCCCATTTGTTTTGGTGTTACTGTGACCAGAATGATGGCTTAAGTCTTCTCTAACAGCTTTGCTTTGGGCGGCTGTGGCTCAGTCGGTAGAGCGGGTTGTCCACTAATCCTCCAACCGTGGGGTTGGCGGTTCGAATCCCGGCCCGGGTGATCCCATGCCGAAGTGTCCTTGGGCAAGACACTGAACCCTAAGTTGCCCCCGATGGCAAGCTAGCACCTTGCATGGCAGCTCTGCTACCATCGGTGTGTGAGTGTGTGTGTGTGAATGGGTGAATGAGACACAGTGTAAAGCGCTTTGGATCCAAGTGCTTTGGATAAAAAAGCGCTATATAAGTGCGCCATTTACCATTTTATTTATTTTGCTTTGTCTGCAGCTTTTAGCAGCCTCCTCCGAACATCCTAACTCCCGATGGATCGACACACACCTACAGTACATCCCCGCCGAGGCTTGAAGAGGAACGTGTTTAATCATTTTAGTCTTCTTTTATGTGTTACAGTGTGTAATTGAATGATTTTATTTTGTGCTTGTTAGTTATGTAAATTGGTCCAACTGTTTTTTTTGTTTTTTTTTTTAATTTGTTGAAGAATGTGTACATTGCGTAATGTTCCGTTTGCTTTAAAACGTGAAGTGTTTGAAATGCAGTCACATGCTAGCAAGTCAATACGATCGAATAGAGTTTTGTTTTAGGGCTGATTCTTATTCTTTTGTTACAGAAAAATCAGTTAACTGTCACTTTAAAAAAAATGTATAGGAAACACCAATTCGCTCAGTAAATTGACATTACAGGAGAAACTAACATCGTCATCACATTGCTGGTTTGAAAAAACATTTCTAGCTTTAGTTATGGTTCTAAATAAACGGCTTCATTGCACTGGTAACTATTTTTTTATTTTGTTTTTTTAATATTTGGTATATTTTCGTAGATTACACTAAATCTGATTCATTTCATGCAGCATTCCTTTTTCACTTAGATGCTCTGATCGTTAAAAACTCTTGGACGACTTTACAAGCACCTTTTCTGTCTGTAGGTATTACATTATTTTGATTCTATATTAAAAAAAAAATCTACAATGGAAAGAATTAGTGATTTAGTTATAATATAATACTTTATTAATCCCCAGGTGGAGAAATTAGGGTATTTATATGTTTAGTAGTAGTAGTAGTGTGTGTGTGTGTGTGTGTGTGTGTGTGTTTATGATGCCTTACATGCCTTATGATGATCATACAGTGTGTGATGCCTAAATGCTGCCTTTACTTTACTGACAATCTTCCTATTTAATTGATGATGTGGGAGGGATTTCATGTTTCATGCTGTAAAGTATCCCTCTTTGCTGTGGATGTCATTACATTGGTTTGATTTGTCTGTAACTCTTTACTCGAACCAATCATCATAAGACTGACATGATCCAGAGATAAACATAACACATCCCATGACCAGTTTTGGCGAATGGCTCTTTAGTTATCATGCTTTATGACCGATTTCATGACAGCTCCTTCTTAACACCTGGAAATATATGATCCAAACCTGTTCTGATCGATGTAACAATTTTCCTCCTAATAGTTCGTGTCCGTCAATAGAACAGTGTCGCCGTATCGTTATTAACCGTTGCCATGACATTGACATGTTAGACGACATGGTTCTTCTCCCTGGCACATTAATAGTAAGTATTTTTAAAAGATAAAACTACTGTTAATTAATAGGAAATTAATCAACATCTTCTGATTTGAGAATTCAATGGTGCAACTCCTATTATGGCATGTTTATTTTAATGTATATAACGTTAAGTGATAGTATCACAACATACTTATGAACAATTGGCGTAATGCGTATCCCGACTAGAGCACTATTAGTGATCAGTGATGTCATGTCGAGAGGTAGAACCGTAACATTTGGCATAGAACCTATACTAAATAGATAGCGATCATTACAGTTGTTCGTTATAACCAGTGTTACAGGACTGGACATGAATTTTCATGAAATGATTATGACAGCCTTATGACACAAGGTTCAAGAAAGCTGTTTAGCAATTTCTCTTTATAAATTTATTTTTTTTGTTTTTAAATACAAAAGTGCCTTTAAGATCCTTTAAGTTTTCTCCCCCATGACACTGTTCTTTGCTTTGATTCATTTTAAAAAGAAATGGCACTAACAATATCAAGATCAAGCTGCATACAATTTGTATTTGTATTTTTTTTTTGATGTGTAACTATAATAATAAGCTTTTAGCTTTTGTCACCTATTATGATTGAAGACTAACATGTGAACAGTAATCTGTTATTTATGTCCCCGGTTGATGTCATTAAGGAGGAACCAGAATAAAGCCATTGAGCCATTGACTGTTTTGAGATGTTGAACCTTTTAATATATCGTAATGCGCTTGTTCTAATACATTATCGTTTCTATAGTAACAGCTTACACCAGGGGTCTTCAACGTTTTCCAGGCCAAGGACCCCCAAACTGATGGCGAGATGGAGCGGGGACCCGCTAATTATATATATTGTATGAAATTGTGTTATATCAAACTGGTACCAAAACTTTCGCGACCCCCATGCAGTAACTGACCCCCTGTTGAAGACCTCCCGCTTACACAGAGACTTGTACGGCAGACACGCTTAATAAACAGATGATACAATGTGGAGTTATCTGACAATGTGAAATTGTTAATTATTGTTAATAATCATTGTTAATATGGTGACGTTTTCTGTGAGGGGATGTTTATGGAAGGAGTCTCCAGTGTCAGCTCTTTGTAACAGTCAGGACGTGTTCCTCCTACAGTCTGTAACATGACAAGGTGCATTTTTCTTTGTCTGAGTAACTTGAAGAGACAATAAAGACTGGCTGGTGAAGAAATGGCTTTTTATAGCTGCAAAAATAAATAAATAAAATAAAATAATAATAATGTAAAGGACTTCTGGGACAAATTTGTTTTAAAGACATTCCACATCGTTAAGTGTAAATATACAGTATATGGATAAAACATATGATGTATGATCATTCTTTAATAAATGGAATCATAACTCTACTTTGCATTGGGAATTTGCATATAAAGGGAATAAAATGCTTTTGGACATACTGTAGGACTGTACAGGATTACAATAATTACAATCACACGAAATTGTCTTTCACAGTAATGTTTATTGGTAAATTCAATTCAATTCAATTTTATTCGTATAGCGCTTTTTACAATAGACATTGTCTCAAAGCAGCTTTACAGGAATATAAAACACAGTACACACACAGTAAAAGTGAGAAATTATCCCAAACTGAGCAAGACACTGAGTGGCGACAATGGCAAGGAAAAACTCCCTAAGATGTTTTAAGAGAAAGAAACTTTGAGAGGAACCAGACTCAGAAGGGAACCCATCCTCATCTGGGTAACAACAGATATTATTAAAGAGACAATTGTTGGTTTTTAAATGAGACCTTTTAGCTGTAGTAATGTTCAACGCACGTGACTCGACGGGGCTTTGGCTGAATGTGTGTTGTGATGACGTCACATGGCCCAAATCTGAGAAAATTTAGTTGGTTTTGCATTCATTTCTTGATTAATGTTCACCATGCTCTATGCTTGAATTGTCCCTCACATGTGTTGATTTGGAAAGCTGTCAAATTAATACATGTAATGATAAGCCAATGGGACCATTGATAGGAATGCGATAAAGCTTCAGAAATGCTATAAAGAAAGAAATCCCTTATATTTAACTTACTGCAGGTTTCCAGGTCAGCTGCGGTGGTGGAGTTAAATGACCAAAGTCTCATGACCACATTGAACTTTTGTTTAACATGTTGTCATCTGGAGTTACCGTTCTGAGCGGTTGAGTATCAGGTCGCTCTGCAACCTTGGCTCTAGAAGTGATTTCTAGATATAACCAGTCAACTTGATTCGTACAGAATGCAGAGTGACACAGAGTGACAGTGTTGGTCTCAGTACAGCAGCTGGCTATGAACAGACCTTTGTGCATGCTGGATTTTGTGGCCTGAATTTGCTTCCAGCTCTGAAGGCACCATAGGACAAAAGAACAATATAGAAAATGCCAGGTAAGTGCACGATTCACTTTAAAATGATTTACATTTCATTTTTTTTCTGATCTCAGACAACTCATATGGTCCACAATGTAAGAAATGGCAGTATGAATGACACAAGATCACCCTGCTATATCAGAAGTCTTGCATGTACTGCATGTATCCAAGGTCGAGTAGCTAACATGTGATTAGCTCAAAGATCTTCTTACTCCACATTCATGTAGCAGATTTGTAAGATCTTCTGAGAGGTTTGTCGCTCGATTCTGTTTTAAAACGAAGGTGGATAGAGCTTTTTCTGTCTCTACCCCACGTTTATGGGATCATTTGCCACTGGATATCTGCCTTGCACCTTCTTTTATAATTTTGACAAAGAGGCTGAAAGCGTATCTCTTCCCCCAGGCTGTTTAATTTATAATTTTTTTACTATTGTTTATTGTCTGTCTCTATTTGCTTTTATTCAAATTTCTATTGAACTTTTCTCCTCTCCATTCAGCACTTTGGTCAGCTTTGCTGTGTTTAAATGTGCTTTATAAATAATATTGACTTGCATACTTACTTATTTTCCATAAAGGAATGTGTAAGAGTTAAAAAAAAAAAAAAGAAAGACAGGATTTTCATAGTAACTACCCCAAACTAGTCTATTTTAATTAAACTCTTCATAAAGCATATTAAATGAACAACATAATTAGTTTTAGTCTGCATGGCAACATAGCGCTTCAGTTATTATGACCTTGATTGCCATCCAATATATGGTGACATTTCATTCATGTAGCAGCCATCTGTTTCTTTGGTCTGCTGGAGAGAAGGTCAGCGAGACAACGCTGCCATTAATCATATTTCCGAAAGGCTTTGGACTCATCAAGCTCGCATCAAAGGACACTTCATATTAGTAAGCTATAGCAAGAGGCATCTGGACGTAACAATGTATATCTGACTTGTTGTCATTTCTGTCCAACTGGTATGAGAGAGGGGAGGAGAACATACTGAAGTTCTTAAACTAGTCTATTATATCTAGATCGGAGGTCTTCAACAGGGGGTCCGCGACCCCTAGGGGAGGTACTGCATGGGGGTTGCGAAAGTTTTGGTACCAATTTGATATAACACAATTTCATACAATATATATATAATTAGGGGGTCCCCGCTCCATCTCGCCAGTTTGGGGGTCCTTGGCATGGAAAACGTTGAAGACCCCTGATCTAGATAATAATGTTCTGTTTGGATTTTGTTTAGATACAAGAGCCAGTTTAAGTAAGAGGAGTTTGTCTTGAGAATATACTTATACAGACAGCAACATGAAGACCAAGGAGCTATCAAAGCTATCAAAGGGCGGCTATGGCTCAGTCGGTAGAGCGGGTTGTCCACTAATCGTGGGGTTGGTGGTTCGAATACCGGCCCGGGTGATCCCATGCCGAAGTGTCCTTGGGCAAGACATTGAACCCTAAGTTGCCCCCGATGGCAAGCTAGCACCTTGCATGGCAGCTCTGCTACCATTGGTGTGTGAGTGTGCTCTAATTAGTAAGTTTTTTTTGGATAAAAGCGTCTGCTAAAGGAATAAATGTAATGTAAAGCAAGGTTGGGATAAACTAATATCCCAAACACTGACCATCCTGCGGAGCACCATTATATTAGTTTAAAAAAAAAGCAAATAACAAGGCACAATTATATCTCTGTAAATGACGACAGCCACCAACAGTCAATGTAGAGGTAAATAGGGGATTAGTTTGAGAAGTAACCAAAAGGACAAGGGTAACGCTCAACATGATGCTACCACCACCATGTTTCACTGCGGAAACAGGAATGGCAATTTTCAGGTTCTTGGGCAGTGTTGGGTAAATTTTGTTTGCACCAGACCAGAGAAAGTTTTTCCACATGTTTTCGGAGTCTTCAGTATGAAGTTTTGGCAAACTCTAAACAGAATTTCAGAGGCTCACAGCTCTTCCATAAAGCCCAGAGTTTTGATCTGTGGATCTCTTCAGCTTCTTCACATGTACACCTTTCATGTCTTGTCAATCAACTGTTTTTTTTTGTCTGTCCTTCTGTATTAGAGGCTAACCAGGCCTTTGTGACCCTGGCTACTAGTGATGCCTACTGCATGGGGAGTCTAGTAGTGGGCAAGAGCTTACGAAGGCATGGAACAACTCGAAAACTGGTGGTGATGGTGTCTCCCAACATTAGCAGAGAGGAACGGTAAGAGAGTCCTTAAAATGAAAATGGCTACTGAATTAAAAAATAAATAAATAAAAAGACAGTTAAAACCACAATTTCTTCATTCGTACATGGTGAACTGGTGCCTGCTAGCTTTCATCCGTTATTATGTGCATTTAAATCAGGTCCTAACAAGTATACCTGAAAGGTGCCCTTATATAATAGAGCAAAATTCAAGTATTCTTAATGTCATCAAATATCTGGATTATTTGTTCCACATTCTTTTACAGAAACAGAAAGTGCTGAATCTCTGATTAAAAATCGAATGCTGTATTGCACATGTGACAAATGTTATTTGTGCATTATAAAATATTAGAGCAAATTATGTTCCAGTATGCAAATGAAGGCCATGCGTCACAAATGAAGCACCTGAACTGGTTTGTCACTCTTAAGAAGAACCCTTAGAAATTCTAGGTCGAGTTCCTTGAATGAGAAGAACCCTCTACAGTAAAGTTCCAAGTAAAACCCTTAATGATACAACAAATGTTTTGCAAAGAACCTTAATCAAAGCGAACTTGACAATTAATATGGGTTTAAAATGTTACGTATCTAAGACATCAACAAGTGGATTTCAACTAACACCTTTATATGTTTACATGAAAAGTTGCTACTTAGAATCAATAACTGTCCTAACATCCTGGCTCTTAGTATGTAGTTTTTTTTTTTTGTTTTTTTTTTTTTCTAATTTGCATATTCATACACTTCTTCATGGGCGTAAACACGTGCCTTTTATTGTTGTCTAAAATTGGAACTGTCACTTTATTATTTAATAGACAAGTAATGTTATGGTCTTGAAAACAAGCTCTGGGTGACTTTAATCATTCATGCGCAGCTGCTGTCTTGTATGTGTGTCCAGTTTGTCTTTAGAAGATGTGTTTGATGAGGTTATAGTGGTGGACATGTTGGACAGCAGAGACAGGGCTCACCTCTTCTGGCTGGGGCGTCCTGACCTGGGTGTCACTTTCACCAAGCTTCACTGTTGGACGCTTACACAGTATACCAAATGTGTGTTCCTGGACGCTGATACACTTGTGAGTAGTTAGGATGAGTGCATCTGCTGATTGTGATGGTGACTTCATTTGGATTTATCAACGTTATTGATTATCACAGTGAGAATTTAGAATAAAAAGGACTCATTCACATGGGTCAATGATTTATGGCCAGTTCAATTCGATTTGATTTGTATAGCGCTTTTAACAATAGAAGTTGTCTCAAAGCAGCTTTACAGAAATATATAAACACAGGACACAGATTTTATATATGTGAATTTATCCCTAATGAGCAAGCCAGTGGCGACAGTGGTGAGGAAAAACTCCCTAAGACGTTATAATATGAATATGTCCATTTGAAATTGAGGTCCAAAACCATTTCCTTGGTACTTACAGTAGCGCCACCCTCAGTGCAATCTTAGCAATCTCCAGGCTGCACCGCTTGGGGCTGTCGTCAACAGCAGAATATTTACCTTCCAGTTGATGACAACTCCAACCAGAAGTAGGGCAATGGGATGAATCAGGCAGGTCCAGAGAGCAGAAAGGGTCAGGATTACAGCCAACTCAGAAGTATCATCTGTAGCGTGACAGAAGGAGAGACATGGAGAGATTATTTGGTATGCTCAATGTCCTGTAATTGATAAGGCAGTGTACTTTGTGTAAAAAAAATGGAAAGCATGAGTAAACAAATATGTTTTGAGCCTGAAATAAACACCGAGACTGTGTCTGAGTCCCGAACACTAACTGTAAGGCTGTTCCATAACCACTCAGTGCAAATATTCTAAAATGTAGGTACACCCGTTCATCTCTACAGCAATGTTTGTTCTAAAGATATTCTAAAGTGTAACATGGGAATCTATAAAGAAAATCAGTGCTAACGACATCCCGAAAGACAGTTCCACAGTTTCCAACAGAGCAAATATAGCGCCACAGCATTAGGATAGATGTGTGTTCAAAGGCCACGACTACCGCAATGATGATCTGCAATGTGGAGTTACTGTGAATGAGCTGTTACTATGGAAATGAGAACATATTAGAATGCGCACATTAATACAAACCTCTGATTTGCCTTGGAGCCTGAACTACTGTCAGAGGTATTATTATATAAAATGAATCAACACCTTCTAACCAATCCGATTCGAGATTACCCTGGATATGTGCTCTTGCAGGTGCTGTGTAATGTCGACGAGCTTTTTGAGCGAGAAGAGCTCTCTGCGGCTCCGGATCCAGGCTGGCCCGACTGCTTCAACTCTGGCGTGTTTGTATTCAGACCGTCACTGGAGACTCACTCATGCCTGCTGGAGCACGCCAAGATGTGTGGCAGCTTTGATGGTGAGGATGAGGTAGACACGGAGGGAGTGGAGGAGAAAAAGAGAATCAGGAGTACAATGAGAAGGATATACTATAGCTACAGGATATATAACTAGGATTGTGGTTACTGAAGATAAAGGAATGAATGATTTGTTCATTTATTTAAAAGTACTGTTATCATTGTGCTGTCTTGTTTTCAGGAGGTGATCAGGGACTTTTAAACGCCTTTTTCAGCGACTGGGCAATAAAGGACATCCATAAGCATCTACCGTTCATTTACAACCTCAGTGCCAATGCAATCTACACCTATTTACCAGCTTTCCACAAGTATGTATTCAACAGGATGATCAAGGACCATTCTGAGTATGAGTATTCTTTTAAATCTTGTTCTTTTTCCATCGAGCTCATTGTATGCTGTTGTACAGGTATGGCCATCAAGCTAAGATCGTCCACTTCCTGGGAAGGAACAAGCCCTGGCATGTTCCATACCAGGAACATTCATCCACTCAGGTTCGTCAATGCGATTCCAACAGGACCTTGGAGAAATATGTCAATCTGTGGTGGACGGAGTACTACGATCACACAAAAACACATCTAAATGAGTTGACTCTTGAGCTCCAGGATGATGAACCAGTTGAGCAGCTAGGCATGTTAGTGGCTGCACCCTGTTCCGGCCATGTGGACACTTCACCACATGTAAGGCTTCAATCTTAGAATCACTGTGAAACATTTAAAATGTGACAAAATGTATCAAATGCCAAAAGGCGTTCTGTTCCGATCTGCTGAACTCATTTGAGTAATCATTTGAATAGTTGGGTAATTATTTCTGCTGTACCAATATGTGCATAATATGTCCCAAGCTCTGAACAGCCCTCCAGTACATGTATGTGCCCTGCATACATATTAGCTCAGCATGCTTTAACATACAAGAAAAGATGAAAGTCCATTGCGGAGCATGTAGACGTCAATATCAGCTTATTTTCCAGTCTTTTTTTTTTTCAATCTAGTGGTCACAGCCGTCTACAACGTCACCGACTTCTTCTCATCCTCCCAACCCTGATTCAGTCTCTCAGGCCGAGGACAGAGAAGAGAAAATACCTAGCGAATCAGTCAAGACGCCGACGTTGGATCCGCTGAGCTCAAGTGCATGCTATCAGCTGGAGGACATGGTGAGAGGAGCTGTTACATTTACATTTATTCAAATAGAATACACTTTTATGCAAAACAACTTTCAAGTAAGAATCCAACCCTCGCCTATATGTGAGCAGTTAAAAGGTGTTTCTCAAAGCGCTAACAGCGACAGCTCTCTGTCAGTTCCTAGACATGTGCTTAGAACCTTTTGGTTACTACAAAAAGACATCGGAGAGCATTGATTCCTGAGATTACTCTGCATTTCAGTTCAGTTCAAGCGTCCAGCACGTGCTTAAAATGAGTACAAGTTCAATGGTTAAGGCTTTGGGTAACTGATCATAAGGTCAAGGGTTCAAGCTCTAGCACAACCAAGCTGCCACTCTTGGGCCCTTGAGCAATGCCCTCAACCCTCTCTGCTCCAGGGGCGTCGTATCATGGCTGATCCTGTGCCCTGAACCCAACTCCCTAACAAGCTGGGATTGAGCCACAGGGCGGCTGTGGCTCAGTCGGTAGAGCGGGTTGTTCACTAATCCACTAATCGTAGGGTTGGCGGTTCGAATCCCGGCCCGGCTGATCCCATGCCGAAGTGTCCTTGGGCAAGACACAGAACCCTAAGTTGCCCCCGATGGCAAGCTAGCACCTTGCATGCAGCTCTGCTACCATTGGTGTGTGAATGTGTCTCATTTGTAAGTCGCTTTGGATAAAAGCGTCTGCTAAATGAATAAATATAAATATGTGAAGAAAAGAATTTCGATATCTGACAAATAATAGTAATAATTAGTATTCATTGATACAATACTGATAAGGAAATGAGCGAAAATTAAGCAATCAGGGGCATAATTGAACATGTTATTTAGCTATCCACCCCTAATACCCCCAGTCCCCCCAACCCCCAGATTAAATACTGCCATATCTGTGTGATTATGTATTCATGCACATGTTTGTTTGAAGTACAGTTGCTAAAGTAGATGTTATTGCTTTCATAGCTTTGGAATCCCTCGTTGTAAATAACCCAATATTATCAGGAACAACATACTGTGTAAGAGCTGTTATTTTCTCTCACCTGCCCCGTCTGTAGAAAGGGTTTCTCACCTAGCCGTCATGCTAGCAATGAACACCTCGGGCTGAGTTTGATGTTTCAGATGATTTATCAGTTTACATGTATTGTAGGAAGATGCTGTAGTTCCTTCTCGTAATATTTTAACAGAGCCCAGTTTTGCAAATTGCCATCATTAATCATTAGTGTAGTAATGTACACTAGGCTTACGTCACACGTTGTCACGTGGATGGATATCAAAATATGAGTAAGTTACCATGGTATCGCAAGTGCATCTGTACACACTCACTCCCCTACATGCACACACACACACACACACACACACAGATACAGAAAATCCATCAAAACATTTGGAAGATGACTCAAGGGTGAGAATGGAACTCATCAGCTAGAGCCATAATGGGCTTGCTTTCTGTGAAACACTCTTCAGCAACAATATTAGCTCTGCAGTGACCCTCGGGCGGTGACACACGGTGACAAATGAAGTCGCAGACGCTTCATTGTGCTTCTGTTCAAAAAGGAATTGTAATTTTTCATTTTCTGCTAACTTGAGGGCATTTAACACCAGGGCTGTAATTTTATCAAAGAACATCTCCCTCGTGCCCTCAATGTTCCTCGCAGTGAAGACGGAGATGAAATTCGTTCTGGCCACATGTGACCGTTGGTCAAATAAAACCTGTACTCGGTTCGCATCCAATAAGCTTGAAAAACTTTTCATTAGGAGTTCAAAATCTCAGAGTGATTTACATAAAAAAATTACAATACAGGTCAAAACGAAATAATTATGATCAGTAAGGAATAACACACAAAGGCGCATGATGTAATAGGAAAATAATCAACGACACGATTGTGTGAAGCGGTATTACTGATACTACGCCAAAGCTGGATATTTTATATTTTCCAGTCATACCAGATCCCTTAGGAATATGTATTCCTCTTATACCGCAACAATTTGCCAATGACTATTGTCAGATCTGCTGTTATAGAAAATGAATCAACACATACTAACCAATCAGATTTGAGAATGGAACAGTGTTGTGGTAGAAGGAACCAATATGCAGGTATTAATGAATTGAACTCTGTCAGAATTTACTCCAAATCATCAATAGGATGTGCAACACCATAAAATACACAAGAACTAAGAATAGGCAACATTAATAAACAAGTACATTTTTTATTTGGATTTAAACAGACATATAGAGTGTTAATATTCTTAATAATGAAAGATGGCCAACTCAATGTAATTTGTAAACTAGTAACTCTAGTTTAATATTTAATTGTTTACTCTGATTTTTAAGATTGATGAGATTGTCTGAATGTTGGCCATCTGATCTGAATTACTTTTGGGTTTGAAACACATTAGGCATTCTATTTGAGAAACCTTCAGGCTCTTAAAGATCGCTATAATCTTTTAGACAAAGGGAAATTTGGGGAAACTCCTAGGGAATCTCTCTCTCTCTCTCTCCCTCTCTCACTC
>JAFFST010053732.1:428985-439945 GCA_022414735.1 Noturus placidus | reverse complement strand
CTCTCTCTCCCTCCCTCCCTCTCTCTCTCTCTCTCTCTCTCTCTCTCTCTGATTCATAATAAATTGACTCCATCTTGGAGACCAGCAGTAACCCCTGGGGGTTCTTCAACTCACTGGTGAAGAATTTAGACACGCCTTGTGAAAAGCACATCAACCCTTGAGAAAGTTAGAAAACTGAACTGAAGTGTATGATTCACCTTCATGCATTCATTCACAGGTAATAACCCTGAGAAAGTGTTAAACGAGTGTATATTTTAATAAGCCATCCAAATTTATTTTACAGCTGTTCCCTCACAAAGCAATTCAGATTTGAATCTAACTCAGTGCATGTCTAATCTGTGAGTGTTACTAAAGTGTTCATATTTTGTTGCCCCAAACACTCCAGTGTTCTAATCTTGACGTGGTGTCTGCTGTCGAGCCTGAGGATTTGGAAAAATCCGAGCTTCAGGAACCACAAGTTGAACAAAAAGAGGAAGAAGACGTCTCTGGAGCAGAATCTGCCCTCTCAGAAGCTGAGTCAGACGCTGTAGGTCTCAAAGATTCTTTGAAAAATGTGAGATGGAAAGTGGCAGAATTTATTGCCTTCAGGATGTCAGCCATTTTGGCTTTGATGTTTTGCAGACCAATAAGAAATCTGGATAGTCTTATTTTTAGCTATACATGAGCAACTGATGACATTTTTTCCACTGGAACTGGAAACCTCAATGATTTTCCTTGCTCTTAAAAAAAAATTCCTCTACTGCCATCTGTTGGTTGAAAAAAATATCTACGGCTTGCCTGCCTCAGTCTGTAGTATTGAGTATTTCTTTTTTGAAAGTACAAAAACAAGCTATTTTGAGTATCTGAGGCATGCTGTTCCCTCCTTAGGTCAAATCTAAAAAATGAGCATTACCAATATAAGTAATTATACAGATTTTGATAGCATGTTAACTAGGAAGTGAAAATCAACTGGTGAAACAACTAGTAAATTAATAATGAGAAGTTTAAAATACATATATACAGTATCTCATAAAAGTGAGTACACCCCTGACATTTGTGTAAATATTTGATGATCTCTTTTCATGTACAACACTGAAGAAATGACACTGTGCTACAATGTAAAGTAGTGAGTGTACAGCTTGTGTAACAGTGTAAATTTACTGTCCCTTCAAAATAACTCAACACACACACATTAATGTCTAACCCGCTGGCAACAAAAGTGAGTACACCCCTAAGTGAAAAGTCCAAATAGGGCCCAAAGTCAATATTTTGTGTGGCCCCATTATTTTCCAGCGTTGCCTTAACCCTCTTGGGCATGGAGTTCACCAGAGCTTCACAGGTTACCACTGGAGTCCTCTTCCACTCCTCCATGACTTCATCACAGAGCTGGTGGATGTTAGAGACCTTGTGCTCCTCCACCTTCCGTTTGAGGATGCTCCACAGATGCTCAATAGGGTTTGGTCCATCACCTTCAACATCAGCTTATTTTGCTGAGTTATTTTTAGGGGACAGTAAATTTACACTGTTACACAAGCTGTACACTCACTACTTTACATTGTAGCAAAGTGTCATTTCTTCAGTGTTGTCACATGAAAAGTTATCATCAAATATTTACACAAATGTCAGGGGTGTACTGACTTTTCTGTGATACTGTACATGCAGTGTTAGCCTAATTGATTAATCAGTTGGTCTTGATTACTTGATTCACAGAAGTTGTATATCTCGGACACTCCACGTAATCTATGTGTGTGATGTAGCCTAGAAAAAAAAATGTAATCATTGATATGGCGACATTTTTAAGGAGGTGTTTAGTCAACATTTATGGAAGGAGTCTCCAGTGTCATTGCTTCATAACAGCTGTCGCTTAAGTTTTTCCACCGTTGGAAAGTTTTCAGGTTTTCAGTTGAGAGAGAGAGAGAGAGAGAGAGAGAACGAGAATGAGAGAGAGAGAGAGAATGAGAGAGAGAGAGAATGAGAGAGAATGAGAGAGAGAGAGAGAGAGAGAGAGAATGAGAGAGAGAGAGCGAGAATGAGAGAGAGAGAGAGAGAGAGAGAGAGAGAGAGAGAGGAACTACCATTTGGTATATACGATTATAACGCACACCTTCAAGCCAATCAGAATCAAGTACTCATACAGACCATACAGTATATACACTGTATATATGTACTGGAGTACAGTATATACACATACATATATGTAACTAACTGGGTTTGTGAATACTTCACAACGTTAACCATAACTATTAATGGATGAAAAAAAAAAGTTTAATGTGTTACTTAATTAATTAATAAAAAAAATGAAAAAGAATATAATAGTAAAACACTTCTGGCCATGTGGTTATTGTAAGCACAGATTATGTTCCTATGACAGCACATCACTTAATTAATATATTTTCAGTGAATGCATTAAAATAGTCGTTCGGATTTCAAATGAAAACAATGGAGAAGTTTTGCCCCGTGATATTGAATCTAATTTAATTTGAGATGCACACAAACCTCAAAAATAATTCCAACACACTGAACCATGGGTAAAATGTGACTTTTGAGAAATCAGTGTTCCTTTATAGTGCAAGCTTGCATCTGAACAGAACTCTACAGGTAAATCATTTCACCTTCAGTTAAAACACTTTTATTATTTGGACTTTTTCAGGGCAGAGCGGATGCTTTACATGAGAGCTGGGAGCACCGGAAGAGATGGGAAGAGGGCCATATCGATTACATGGGCAAAGATGCCTTCGAAAACATCCGGATCAAGCTTGACCGATTTCTCAATTAACATCATGTTTTATGCATTTGAGTGAATAAGTAACAAATGTTCTCATGTCTCTATGTCTACCTCTATTATGTTTACTCTACAACTAATCAAAGTGGCACAACAAAAAAGCATTTACGCTATTTGTGAGTTTGAACCCCATCGTTGTCACAGACATCCCTGGACCGGGAGTCAAGAAAGCAAAATTGGCCATGCTCTGTGGGTGGAAAATGGCATACCCTTCTTCTTCTGTCAATCAAAGTGACACCAGCCAATCATTGGTGTCTGTGAGCTCATGTAGGCGGAAGAGTGCAGATATCACTTTTCAGGTTAGGGTCCTTTGTTTGTGATGCAGTTCAAAAGGAAGGAAAGAAGGAAGGAAGGAAGGAAGGAAGGAAGAAGAACATGCTAGCCCTCACTCTCCCTGATTGCTACCTAGGGGAGAGTTAGCTAGTGGGTGGGAATTGGCAGGTGATCAAATTAAGGAGCTAAAAGATACATACAAGCAGGAAAGAAGATTAAACAACAATGAAAAAACATTTGAAAACATTTCTTTTTACATTTTCTAAATGCAAAGGATTTAATATGATCCCACTGCTCATTAAATCAGAAATACTAAAACAAGGCATTTTTTTCTGTTCTATTTCAATGAATGCATTTAGTTCCTATAAGATTTACAGGACCACAGTCTGAGTGCTCGTGATTGAGTGGTTAATATCACATGGTACCAATTCAGTTAATTTTCCTAGCACTTATTATATGGTTTTATATAAGAATACAAGTATTATATAAGAATTCAAGAGTATTAAAACATTGTTTTGTGGTCGATTGCATTTAGTACTGCTCTCGTACACTAGAGGGAGCTCTTTCTGCAATTTGCAGAATGCTTAAGCCTTCCAGACAGTGTTCAGCATTTTAGATTGCTTATTAGACCTATTTAAAATAAAAATAAAAAATGTGCAGTGTGGATGACCACAGTAGTGCTTCTGTTTACCTCTGCACGACGCTTGTTTGCAGGTAATTACAGTTAAAACCACATCCTCACGCTGCTGCCTATTTAAACACATTCACTTGTCTCCTCGTAGGGACCTCGGCAAACTTTAACAGATGTTACCTATGAGCATCCTGACTCACCTCTGACTTTCCTCCAAGACTGGGACATATTTTTTGTCCATTTGTATGTGTCCCTTGTTTTAGATCATAAATAGCATTTTGCACTAAATACAACTAATTCTTTTCTATTGATCCAGGGTGTGGCTGTCATTCCTAATAGTATAAACACTTCAGTTAAGACTAATATGGCTGTGCTGATGAGTTGGAAAGATGCTGAGTGTATGGGGTTGTGAGGTGTGTGTTTTCCCTGCACCTTTCTTAAGTACAGAAGCCCTAAACCGTACGTCGAGAAGATGAAGAAATTATGAAGTGCTATGTCGTTATTTTGACTTAATCTCTCTCTCTCTCTCTCTCTCTCTCTCTCTCTCTCTCTCTCTCTCTCTCTCTAAAGATAGTATGTTGATATTGTTACTGTGGTCAGTTCTGATTCTGTGGTTGGTCAGAAGGTGTTGATTAAATTTCTATAACAGCAGCTCAGACAGTAGGTCTGTCTATTTTTCACAGGTTTGCATTCATGCACTTGTTCTAATATGTTACATTTTCTATAGCCACAGCTCATTCACAGGGAACCATCGACATCCTTTAACGCTAATAATCAGTGGATTAAAAACTCTATTGTTGTTTAAAAAAGGAAAATGTATAATTGTTGATTTACAGATTTCTGTAAGGATATTTTCCCCCCAACATTTATGGAAGGAGTCTCCAGTGTCAGTGTGCTTCCACATGGAAAATTTGTGCTTTGCGGGGTTTTTTGTTTTTTTTTTTTGGTTTGTAAAAAAGCGTGACGTATTAATAATAAAACATCCTAATTGTTGGCACATTATGGTGGTATAAGAGGAATACTTTGAATGTGCTCTTATAGGAAAATAATCAAATTTAGGGTAGTAACAGTAGCTCACATCACCCTGGCACATCCCCAATTTTTTTTTTTTAATTGTGTTTTCTTTCTTAATTAATATTTTGTTATTCTGAATGAATGACTCAAGATATTATATCAATATCTTGAGTCATTATTTTGACTAAATAATTCATTTCAACTTCTCACATTTTGACAATCAGTCGACCTATTACATCAAGATAATGAGATATTAAATTAAAATGACAATATAACAACAACAACAACAACAACAACAACAACAATAATAATAATAATAATAATAATACATTATTACATTGAAATAATGATATAGTAAGTGGAAATAATGACACAGCTCTTCCATACGTAAAGGATTCCTGACCTAATTTATGAAGAATGATCTGAAGACCTATCCTGTTTGACTTTATTTAAAGGTTGGGTTGATTCATAAATCTCTATTGACTATGTAAATATTTATATTCAGTTAAACTCTGCGCAATCAAAACATAGGAAGTAGCACAAGTCGTCATCATTTATGTCCGTTCTAGGTTGTTTGCAGAGGCAATAAACTGAAGCTGTTTGTCCCTGTTGTAAATATTTAGACTGAACCATGAATATTATTCAACGGATTTCACATAAAAGGCTATGAAAATGTTTCCTACTATGTACCATGTACTTTTATATCCAATAACATCTGTCTCTCTCTCTCTCTCTCTCTCTCTCTCTCTCAACTCTCTCTCTCTCTCTCCCCAACTCTCTCTCTCTCTCTCCCCAACTCTCTCTCTCTCTCTCCCCAACACTCTCTCTCTCTCTCTCTCTCCCCAACACTCTCTCTCTCTCTCTCTCTCTCTCTCTCTCTCTCTCTCTCCATATATATATATTTGTACCTCATCATTCATTGTGACATTTTCCTAATCTTGCAAGAATATCATTCCAGACAGGGCTAGCTGTCAGAAATGCGAATGTTTCCAAATACACTTGGTCTGCTATGCTAGAGTCATAGTTATGTGCATCAAAAACTAGCTGTCTGGCAAAAATAAACAGACACACTGAAGAGGACAGCAGATGTCAGTTGAGGAAAGGAGTCCTGTGCGTTCAACATCTGTCCAGCATGCTGTCTTGTAATCCACATGTACATTACAAATGTCCACTCTTTTGGGCAGAATACCATTCACAGGGATTTCAGGGATAGAACTTTAGTGATCCAAAAACATTAATCCTATTCTGTAATAATATCTGAAAAATACATAACCATAAGGATTTTAAGAATGCAGTAACTGTGTTTTACCCATCCATCCATTAATCCTCTACCGCTTACTCTTTTATTGGGGTCACGGGGAACCTGGACAGAGTGCCAGTCCATCACATATACACATATTCACACACTACGGACACTTTAGACACACCAATCAGCCTACTATGCATGTCTTTGGACTGGGGGAGCAAACTGGAGTACCTGGAGGAAACCCCCGACACACGGGGAGAACATGTAAACTCGCACACACATGGCCCCGGCGGGACTTGAGCACTGGACCCGGAGGTGTGAGGCGAACGTGCTAACCACTAAGCCACTGTGTGCCCCTGTGATTTTATTTTTATTATTATTATTATTATTATTATTATTAGTAACAGTAGTAGTAGTAGTAGTAGTAGTCAAATACAATTCTTTGTATTGATCCTGAGGTTGCTTTTGTTTTCTTGAAGAGTTACTATACAATCATGCAAGGCCTCCTGCTTCTACTAACCTACATAGTCAAGGGCGGCTGTGGCTCAGTCGGTAGAGCGGGTTGTCCACTAATCCACTAATCGTAGGGTTGGTGGTTCGAATCCCGGCCCGGGTGATCCCATGTCGAAGTGACCTTGGGCAAGACACTGAACCCTAAGTTGCCCCCAATGGCAAGCTAGCACCTTGCATGGCAACTCTGCTACCATTGGTGTGTGAATGGGTGAATGAGACACAGTGTAAAGCGCTATATAAGTGCACCAGTTACCAATGCCATAATTGTTGGTACCCTTTAGCAGGATTTTTTGAAAATGAATAAAAATGTATAATATGCAATGAGTGATATTTTAAGATTAAAAAATATTTGAGATTGGGTTGCTGTAAAGGGTTCATTTTAACACAAGATTGTTTTGGGTTTGGTTTTCCCCATTAACACAGAATATTGGTAAAATATTTAACACGTGCATTGGCTCAAAATTAAAATGGGAAAACTTTAAATGAATTAAGAATGGGACTTTCTTTGTTCATTTTTTTTTTAAATATAGATGAGGCTGGTTTTCTAGAAATAGTATCCCCAGTCGTTTAAGAGTAAGACTAAATGTTTTGCATAATATATAGATCATGCATGCAATCATTTCGACCCATTCTCGTGAAGAGGTGCTATGAATTTTGCAGCTGCCAGTAGCAACAGAGTTAACAAATATTATTCGTCTTGTGTATTTGTTATGGCTTCATGGACTAGCCTGCTGGGCCACCAGTGTCAGCGGGTTTTTTTGGTTCTTATAATAGCACTGAAAAATGAGAAACAATGCAGCTCACACGCTGCGTAAAGTACCTCCATATGGCTGAAGTCAACATCTATCATTCTCTATACTACGCCTGGTGAACGAGCCATATCCACATACTGATGAGAACACATCTGCTATACGGCAACTGAGTTTGTAGTTAACAGCATATAAAAAACTAGAAAATGGACCGTCACACCAGGACATCACCAAATGAATCCAAAGGTTTGAAGGATGAAGACAGTTAATTCAGTAATGAAGTGATAAATAAGGGAAAAGTCACTTTGGAAGCAAATCCCTAACCATGTGCACACTGCTGACTCAGCTTAGCAACTCATAACATTTGGATGCTCCAAATCAAATAAAGGGCAAGTGTTCTGCTAGCACGTGAACATTTTAGTGGGTCATATCTACAAGCATACCATGTTAATTACCAGTGTGTACAAAATACACAAACAAACTTGATAGCCTCAAATATATATCTTTAATTATTGCAGAAACCACCGTATATGAGATACACCATACAGGATGACCATATAGGAAGCTATCTGGGCAACTAATCTCTATTCTTTCAGCGCAATTAATGTGTGCAAGATATTGCATGCATAGTATACACTGAGTTGCCAGTTTATAAGAATAGGATCTGGTACCTCTCAGATTTGAAGCACACATCAGTAGAGCTTGCCAGTGAAGAGTCATGGAAATGACTGACATTGTTTTCTTTTCTTAAAAAAGAAAGAAAAAGTGTCGGCGCAGAACAAGATGCTAAAAATGCTCACTGGCCACAAGAACCCTGTGCCATATGTGTGTTCTGGGATTTTTAAGGGAAACTCTCACAGACAAGCAGAGCAAGTTTGGTGAAGTTAAACACATTGGAAACGTGCAGTTGACACCTCCAGTCCTCCCACGGAATTCCTGAAGTGTTATGGTTGCAATGTTTTTTTGTTCCACAGTCATCATACTAACACTATTGGCCCTAGGTCTATTATGGCTCTCAGAACACTGTTGCATCTATATGCTCTGGGACATGCCCTCCTTGTCCCCTTGCTGGATCACATTTCCATTGCTGTTTAGTTAACTTAGTTAGGGGCGGCTGTGGCTCAGTCGGTAGAGCGGGTTGTCCACTAATCGTAGGGTTGGCGGTTCGATGCCTGGCCCGTGTGTCTCCACATGCCGAAGTGTCCTTGGGCAAGACACTGAACCCCAAGTTGCCCCCGATGGCAAGCTAGCACCTTGCATGGCAGCTCTGCTACCATTGGTGTGTGTGTGAATGGGTGAATGAGACACAGTGTAAAGCGCTATATAAGTGCGCCATTTAACTCATATTTTACAAAGTAAGCACTGTTTATAAGGTGCACCAATGTATCATATGCATGTGCATCGCTTACCTGGGGAAGAGATGGCACCAGAATGCACTATGAGCAGGAGGCAGAGTGATGCTCTTGTCAATGTTCTGCTTGGAAACCTTGGTCTTGGCATTCATGTGGATGTTACTTTGACACATACCACTTACCTAAACACTGCTGCAGACCAAGTACACACCTTCACAGCAACGGTATTCCACAATGGCAGTGGCCCCGCTACACTGTAAAAAATTGTTCAGGAATGGTTTGAGGAACATAGCAAAGAATTCAAGACGTTGACTCGGCCTCCAAATTCCCCAGATCTCGATCCGATCGAGCATCTGTTGGATGTGCTGGACAAACAAGCCCGATCCATGAAGGCCCCACCTTGTAACTTACAGGACTTAAAGGATCTGCTGCTAACGTCTTGGTGCCAGAAACCACAGCACACCTTCAGAGGTCTTGTGAAGTTCATGCCTCAGCAGGTCAGAGCTGCTTTTGTGGCACAATATTAAGCAGGTGGTTTTTAATGTTATTGCTGGTTTGTTTATATAGTATCTAATAAATTGGCAACTCAGCCCTGAGGTCTACTATTGTAATGGTAATTGCTGCTACGGGAATTTATTCACTTCATTTCCTCTTCAAAAGATTTACATTTTTACATTTTCAATTAATGTCGCAAATAACACACATGCACCGTACCATGATATAAATATTTTAGGACTTGAAGTCTTTGTACTGTGGAATGGTGAAAACCTAGATATAAATGAGCTAAACTTTTGGTATTGATATTGCTGTTTTCATAAGAATAGTTGGATCCTTCTTAATAACTGCTTTGGAAAGGTGTAAAATCACAAATCTGGAAAGAAGACTTAGACAGCTAGACTCAAACATTCAGGAAAAAACAATTACCTTGTGACCACTTCATCACAACTCTGGCAGGTCAATATTCCCAGGTTTGTCCAACATCCAACAGTCCAGCGTTTGATTGTCTAAGCCCAAATCGAGTTCAGGAAAAACAAAGCTTTGCTCATCCACTTGAAAAAAAAAAACAGTCCTGTGGATGATCACACTTTTCACTTTTTACATCCTTTCAGCTTTGACTCTTGGAAAAATGATTACCAACCCTTTAAGCAGCATAAACTGCTGGTAAATTGCTAAATACAAAGTGTATATATTTGTACTGACAGCTAGATTACAATGATGGGTATTAGGTCTCATTCTCTCCATCACATCTGCTAAAGTTTATATTTCTTATAAACTTCTTAAAGCTGTTTGATGCTAAAAAAAGTTGCCTTATGGCTTAACTTATATCATTCTAAAGAAATGTACTGCTGTGTTTGAAAAAGTAACCAGATTTTTCCTTTTGAAATGAAGTAAAAGTCAAAAGAATTAGGCGGAAGAAACTTCACGGAAATTACATATACTTAAACACCAGACTTAAGTACGTATACTTTCTTATTTTCCATCTCTTAATTACATAAATATCGTGTGGAAGTGCCACTTTGCTCTCTGTTCAAATCTCATGGTCTGTACTGTAAAGGATTCTAAGTAGGTTGGTTTCACGTAACCTTTTAAGTAGGTTGATTTAAATTGTCTTTATTACAGATATCCAAAATAAAATTAAATCTCAGTACAAGTCTTTAAAAGACAAATAAGTTAAAGCAACGTCATGGCAAAAAAAAAAAAAAAAAAAAACCCAAACATGTGCCTTTTTCTGGCCAGTTCTACAACGATGCAGTCAGTACATAAGCCTACAAAACTGGGATGCAGCATACAAGTTTAGACAATGGGGACTTCTGAAAGGGTTTCCGTTTATAAACTGAATAGGAAACGCTATAGAACATTCTTGTATATAATGGTATAAGTGAGAACATTTCTGAAGCAAGTCCTCATTTTTTTTTTCTGTTCTGTTTTCGTACATATCTAAGCCATTAACTGCAACCATGAAAAGTCTACATGAAACGTCAGCTGTTTTAGTGAACTCAGGGCATAGTACTCTCCAGGGTTAGGGTTTAAACATTTCTCCCAATCAGTCCAATGTCAACAATGTGTCCTGCAGCGAATATGTTTAAATTTTTTTTTTTTAAATCTAAGAAAAAGTATATAAACCTTATACAAACCTTTATAGGTTTGGGTGTACAGGAACAGGAAAGGTTAATGTGTTTAAAAGCAATGGTTTTTTTTTTCCTTTATCCTTCACCCATTTAGAATTAAAAACATTAGTTAATGTAGCTGTCTGGTTTAATATCCCTGAATGATTCATATAATTTCCATATTGAAGATATCAGTAATATCCTCTGAATATTTCTCAAGATTAAATAAAAAAAAAACAACATAGGCCTCATATATACAGTTTGATATAACTCATCCCTGGCTGCAACAGTAAAAAAAAGAAAAAAAAAAAAA
>JAFFST010053732.1:405207-428965 GCA_022414735.1 Noturus placidus | reverse complement strand
ACCCAACCCACCCACCCAAAAAAAAAAAATAAATAAAACCAACAACAACAACAACAACAACAATAACAACAACAATAACAACAACAAAAAACAGGCTGTAATATTTACATGAAAAGAACCTACACTGAAGTATCAGATTAGTACTTACTAGGTATTGGGTATGAATGGGATAAGTAGCACAACTCCCTAGATGTTTGTAATAACTGACATGATAGAAGACTGGCAAAGTGATGATAAAGATTCCACATACGCAGTAAAACATGCACTAGAATGTCATGTTCACATTGAAAAATAGTTCGAAATAAAGCTATGGATTAGTTGAACCCCGCAGATCACTGGGCATGTTCTGAATTCATTGCTTCTCAGTATACGTGAAGGTATGTACCTTTTGAGTCAACCCCAATCACATTTCTAGCTGTGCATCTGTAGAAACCTGTGTCTCTTGGAGTGGGGTTCTGGATTATAAGGAAGCCCTGAGGGTGTATATACTTGTTCCCAAACAGGCGTGGCTGAGTGCTCACAATTAACCTTGTTCTGTCTGGAGTCTCCCATGCCACTTCTGCCTTAGGGATACCAGTAGCTATACAGTTCAGTTGAACAGCAACTCCTCTTCTGGCATAGGTGGTAGGAGGTGGACCACTGGAGATTCGTGGTGAGTATGCAATTATAGCCACTTGGATTGTTAGCAAGGAGCTTCCATATTCGTTTGCGGCACGGCAGGTGTAAGAGCCTCTGTCGTACACAGAAGCCTTCTGGATGGAAAGAGTACCATTTGGTAGAACAGCATAGCGACCTGCCCTTTGAGGTCCATTTAGAACAACCCCACTTGGCAAAGTCCATGTAAAACGGACAGGGTCACTAGTAGATAGACAGTGTAATTGTAGGCTTTCACCATTTATGACACTAACAGGTGAGTTGTACCTGTTATTAATCTCTGGCTTCCGCCCTTGTGTCAGTACCACAGTCCTCTCAACCAGTCCACCAGCATTGCGCCCCAAGCATCGATACGTTCCTGCCTCTGACACAGCAGGGTTAGTAATTACCAAAGTCCCATCAGATCTGTGGAAGAACTTGTTGAACTGGGAGCCACTCATTAGAGGAGAACCACTCGGAAGAATCCAGGTCAACTGTGGTGCTGGGGAACCTTCAGCAGAACAATTTAGCATCATTGTCCTGCCAACAGTTAGAGAGAAAGATTCTGTTTTGGGACTCTTGAGTCTTGGTTTCTCTATAATGTCCATCACATCAAGTTGTACCATGAGCCTTGCTTCCCCGCCTTCGTTACGAGCAATACAGGTTAATAGAGCTGTGTCAGTTACCCTTAATGAATGGATATCAAGAGTGCCATTTCTATGGACTGTCATCCGGCTTCCATAGTGCGGTGCAGGGAGAATGATATTCTCTGGGAAAACCCATAGCACATGAGGAACAGGGGTACCAGACGCCTCACAGTGGATCAGTTTCCTTTGATTCTTCATTGCAGATACTTTCAAAGAGTTTTTGGTGCCTCTTAACCCATTGATGGCAGGAGGCGATACCAGGATTTCCAACCTGGACACTTTATGATCTTGCCCTGCACTGTTCCTGGCTAAACATGTGTAGTTCCCGCCATCAAAGCGCTGCACTTTCTGAATGACCAGTGTCCCATCATTATGGATCAAGTACTTGTCTGAGGCAGAAGGAATCACTCTATTTGTTGGAGAGAACCACAGTATGTGAGGGTTAGGCTCTCCTTTGGCAGTGCACTTCAGTGAGGCTGAATCTCCATACATGACCCTGATTACCTCAAAGGTCCTGTTTCTGATCACAGGCACATCTGCCAACACCTTGATATGTACTTTCATCTCATCCTTGCCAATCTGGTTCTCAGCATAACATGTGTAATCACCTTCTTCGTGCATCCCCACATCGTTAAAGAACAAGGTGCCATTATCAAAAACCACATATCTACTACTTGGACCACCACTGTTGCTGTCAGATTTCATAATGCTGTTGACCATAGTACCATCAGGCAGAGCCCATTGGATCTTTGGGTTAGGAAGACCTGATGCAACACAGTCGACTTTCAGGTCACTTCCATACATAACCTTCTGATTGAGCTGTGTCTTCTGCTCAATCTTGGCTGGCTTTGTCAACACATTGACCTTAAGAGGTGCATAATCATCTCCCATTTTATTATGTGCAGCACAAAGATAGTCACCTTCATCTTTCTCTGTTACAGAGTGGATAGACAGTGACCCATTGGAAAACACCTTGATCCGTGGATCGTAACTGGAAAACAAAGAATTTGGAAAACATACTTTGAGTTAGTGGGAAATAAATGTGAAATAACCTGTAGTACTTTGTATTACACTGGAGTTGTATACATCATTATAGTACTTTCTACAGGGTTGCAGTGGATCCAGAGCCTGCTGCAGGAATGCTGGGTGTGAGGTGGGAATACACCCTGGATGGGATACCAGTCCGTTGCAAGGCACCATTCTCACTCATTCACACCCACAGGCAATTTAGCATAGCCAATTCTCCTATGTATATATGTAGGTTTTGGGAAGGTAGGAGGAAACTGAACAACCAAAACCATGCAAACCCTGTACAGACAATAACATGAGCTAAAGTTCAAACCAGTTACTCTAGAGCTGTGTTATTATTCATTAAGTAGATGTAGAGAGATGGTATAAGTGTTGATCAATTTGTAGTAGGTGTAATTTTGGAAAGACAAACATACCAAAAATACTAGAGACTCTGAATGTCTATGTATGGAAGAGTTGTGTATCTGTTTAAATGTGATTGATTTAATTAATATATGTTTTCATTACCTATAATGAGCATCCACAAGCTTTTTGGATGGAGTCCTCCAGATGACCCTGGGCTCTGGATCCCCCGATGCAACACAGTCCAGTTGTAGCTTTCCCCCATAAATGACATCTGTTTTCTGTGAAGATGAGGAAGTAATCCTGGCTCTGGCTGATGCAATAGATTTTTTCACCATTAAACTAACAGCTCTGGATGAAATCCCAACCGTGTTAGTTGCTGTGCATTCATATTTCCCTGCACTTGCTGAACCCAAGCCACGAATGTACAGGGTCCCATTGTCGAAAACAAAGAGGTTGCGGCCACTAACAAATTCTGAAGAACGAAGCTGCACACCATTTGGCAAAGACCAGCTTATTGTAGGGGTAGGAGCGCCTCTGGCACTGCAGTTCAGATAGACAGTGTAGCCTTCTGGGAGAGTAATATTTTCATTCTTCAATTGTTGGATCACTGGAGGTAATGCAGTAACTGTAAGACGAACAGATATAGCATCCGCACCAGCTGCATTGCTAGCAATGCATTTATAAACCCCACGATCTGTGTATGTAGCAGATTTAATCCGGAGTGTGCCATTGGCCAAAACGGAAACTCGATGTTCATGTGTATTAAGGGAGGGAGCGTCCATATGTACTATTACCCTATTAGGCAGCACCCACGTAGTGCGAGGATGAGGGTTTCCTTGGGAACGACACTCCAAATCAATAGTATCTCCAAGGTTTTTGGTGATGTCTTGATAGCGTGGCTGAAACACTCTGGGGTGTTCAGCTAAGACTATCAAAGTGACCACTAATTTGTCTTGTCCATACTGGTTCTGGACACTGCAGAGGTACTGGCCCCGGTCTAAAGGAAGGACATTGCGAATTGTAAGGGTGCCATTAGGGTGGACTTCAAATCGCTGAATCTTAGTGTTCTGAGTAATGCTGGCTCCTACAGTGGGATACAATGGCATTGATTAGGAGACTGCATATAGGACCTAATAATAAACTGAAGGATTATTGGTCCAGTTATTGAGTCACAATAACAGTGATACCAATTTATTTTTTAAAGCAAAGGGTCATCATACTTCAAATATTGACTTTGTTTCATTTACTACTGTTTATAGCTCTTAATAGCATTTTTTTTGTAAAAAAAATATAGAAACATTTAAGTTCATCTTTGTAACATTCTTTGTATGTGCTTAAGACTTTTGCACAATACTGTAAATAAAAAAAAATTTCTAGCTGATATATCCCTCTTTTGGAAATTGTACCTCATTGTGTTCACAGCTTAAATGCATGCTGTTGAAAACTAATCAGAAACCAAAACGTTAAGGTCTTTTTTTCAGAAACAAATAATTATTTCTTTTCAATGATATCTGTGATTTAATTGTGTGGTTTTTTTTTAATTACCATTGTTTTGCAAATAAAGTTTGTTAGCAACTTTACCAAATTCGAGATTCTACTGTATCATTTATCAGAAATTGCAGTATTTCATGTAGGTGTGTGTCTTGCATACCTGTTGAGATCTTAGTCCAGGTGAGGAAAGGTCTAGGCTCTCCTGCAGCCACACAGGGTAGATAGGCATCAGATTCAGCCTGTACCATCACTGTGCTAATATTGCTGCTGGTAATCTGAGGCCATCCTTTTCTAGCTGGGATAACTGGCGGCTTTTGCTGAGAATGATGAATACTGGAGGTGGATGTAGGATGATGGATAAAGGAAGAACTACCATTTAGCTTCACAGGAAAGGTTTGTCTTGGAACAGGAACTAGGACTTCTGGGGTAGTTGTGGGAACTTTAAGTGTGGTTTGTGGTTTTGGCTTTTTGGTGCTTAATCCAATGTCAGTGATATCTGGTTTAGTATGTTGCGATAGACTTGTTGAATGAAATACACTTGGCCTGTTTCTATTAGGTGACCTGATACTCTGTTCTGGGTTTGAAATTCGTTCTCTGTGTCTGTCAGGAATTTGATTTGGGCTGTCAGGTATACCTGCCCTGCCCCAAGGTATATTCTGGAAAGATGTATGTGGGTGGATTATAGAGGGTCTCCATCTCTTTGGTGTTGTTGGAGGCATCGTTGTTGTTGATAATGTTTTTGGCACTGGTGGTATTGGGGTAGTAGAAGTAATTGCTGTTGTTTTCCAGGAGGTGACAGGGTTACTGTACCGCTGACCTTCCAACAGAGCTACAGTATTTTCTTCTGTGATTTCTTCGTGTTTTACATTAGATGAAGCACTGTTTAGGATTGTTCTGGTGGCCACATTAGATTGTTGAGCATTTTGGGATGTTATGGGCCTCTCAGTGGTAATCTGAGGATTCTCGGGAACCCCCTCATAGATGTTTGCTTTTGTTGAACTGCTAGGGATTTCTGAGTCATGGCTTGCACTGATTTCATGCAGGGATTCCATAACAGATGAGGAGAAAGGTTTAAGTGAGAACTTATATTGATTTTCTGCATTGTCTAAATCTGCACCTGGTGTTGCTTCTGATTGTGCTTGATGACTCTCAGGGGATGTGTCAGATTTTATCCCTGAGCTAGGGTGTCCTGTAGTGATTTCACTTTCTGCCTCTTGAAAATGCATTCCCATCAGGGGATGGAGGCTTATCATTGTCTCATGGTCAGTAGATGGAGTGTTTGGAGTTAGTGGAGATAGAGTAGTAGCCAGTTCCTTATGTTTGGTTGTTGAAGTTGATGTTGATGTATCCACTGACAACACTGTAGTGTTTATGGATCTATTATCTGGTTTGGTATATGACAATAGTGTATGCTCAACTTTTGACATGTTCTCAGTGACAGAAGTATCAGGAGATCTCATATTCTTGATGTCAAGTAAAGGATCTGTCCTCTTTTCTTGCCTTGTTTCACTAAGTGACGTTCCTTGGTTGTCACTAAATGGAACAGTGGTATCCATTTTGGCTCCAATGCTCATAGCCTCTGTAGATGTTGATATTTTTGCCTCAGATGTTGCAGTCATCTTGGTGATCTCAGAAACCATGGATAAAGTAGTTGGCTTTGTGGGGATATTTACAACGTATGCAGATTTGGATGGTTTTGGTTTTGTTCTATTTCTATTAGGCTTTCTTCGTCTGCCATTATTCTTACGTCTTGAATTGGATGAGCCCCTAGTATGTGAGGGAGGCTTAAGATTATTTGCGGTAGTATGTGTTCCAATGTCAGGTTCTAAAGTGGATTGTGATCTTGGTGTCATAGTGGAAAGCAGTGGAATTTGTGAACTTTCATGTTTCCCTCGTGATGCAGTTTTTGCAATGTCAGTAAATAAATGAGAAATATAATCATTTTTTGTGTTTTGTTCTTCAAAAACCATAGATGTGGTTGATATTGAACTGTGGTCAGGCTTTCCTTGATGAACCTCAATCCCATGCCTTTTTAAATCTCTATGTTCATTATCACCAGCATTGTCATCGTCATTGCCTCTAGCCATGGGGATTGCTTCAGTTTCTTTGCTACCCAAAGTGTGTCTTTGGTTTTCTTGAAAAAGAGTTCCATATGGAGTCGTGCTCTGAACAGTGCTCACTTCATGCCACTTGGCAATATCTGCGTCTATCACAGAATAAGTAGTAGGCTGTGGACCAATTGTGGTATAGGCAACATCAATCAAGTCTGAATCTTGGTTGACTTCTGGAGCTGCGATTTGGTAGGTAATGTGTATCTGATCTTTAGCATCCAGTGGTTTTATATCTAGGCTGACTTCAGTAGTTTGCAGCAATGTCTCTGCTGTGACTGGGTATGATGCTTCTTGTGGTGTTGCTTCGGTTGTACTCCTATCAGGTTTCGATCCCTCCATTCTCTTAAGAGATCCTGATTCACTTGTGATAGCAGTGTCAAGATGAAATAATCCATTTGTGCTAGTCAGAACAGAACTTACAGTTGTAGTTGTTTTTGCATTATCACCACCACTGCGGACTTTTGCCAGAATGTTAGCCCAATGCTCTGGATCTATCTGGCCATTTGACACATTGATTCTTCTCCTTGTTTCTGTCGGGTTACTCCTGTCAGCTCCCGTAGAGATTATTCGTCTTCTCGGCAGGGGAGGACGTCTCCACACTTTTCTGGTCGGGTGTCCGCCCTGACCAGGAGCATTTGGAATCCTTCTTTGATAAGAGATATCCACTTGTTCAAAAGCTTTTCCATCAGGCCCTTCATTTTCATTTTCCCCAGATGCCTCCACATCATTGTTTATTGAAGCTCTTATTTTGGTTGACACTCCCTCTGCAGGCTGAGGTCTACTGGAATATTTCCGTATTGGATGTCCTCTGGAGGGCCTCGTCAGAGCTACTTTTGTGGCTAATGAGTCCACACCATGTTGAGTTTCTGCCACACATTTATAATAACCATTGTCTGAGAGTTGGCTATTGCGAATTGTTAAAGTTCCATTTGAGGCCACAAACATCCTGGATAAATTCGACCATATGTTTATAATAGTGTTGTCTGGCAGGATCCAATTTATATTTGGATCAGGCGAACCCAGGGCTACACAGGGAAGAGAAACAGGCCCACCTGTGACTCTTGCTATAGGTTCAGCCACACCCTCACTTCCAGGAGCTGGAGTTGAAGAATCCTCCACTGTCAGACGAAAGGGAAGAATACTTATATCACCCAGCACTATTGCTATACAGTAATAAACACCTGAGTCCGAGTGATCAACAGCTGTTATAGCCAACAAACCAGATGGAGACACTGTAATCCTGTTATCACTGCTTTCATATGGGGCCTCAACTTTAGACCCATCAGGCAGCATCCATTTTATTAATGGGTTCCCTGAGCTGTGCACATTACAGCGCATCTGAATTGGCTTGCCGATAACAACAACTTGAGATATTTTGGTGCTGTTTCTGGACTCTATCAGAACCCACTGTCTCCTCTGTTGCCTCTCTTCTTCTGACTCTACCAGTTGTGTTAGATGGGTGCCGAGAATTAGTCTGACCCTTTTATTTGTTGACTGAGGTCTGTTTAATTGTAAATTCATTGCTGACTGCATTATCCATGCAGGTTCTGCTACCATATCGGCTTTCACGCCAGTGAAGTAAACAGCATCCATTTCTGCATCCTGGCGATACCTGTAGCTAATATGAGGGTCTTTGCTTAACATGATCTCCCTTTTCAGGTGAGCAGGAACATCACTATAATATGCAACAAGTCTCCATAGCTTTTCGTAAGTTCCCCTGTCAATTGGGCATTCCAGATCTAATGTCAGGCTGACATTTGTGTGAATCTGAAATGAGTTAACATGGTTCCAGTTTGTTCTGGTCGACTTGGTCGGTTCATTGATGTGACAATTCAGATCTACTTGGTTTCCGTGTTCATCCGATAAGCCGAGTGAAACATTCCCAAGAGGTTGACTGAAGTCGTCTAATGTCATGAGTTCACTCTCTATGTCCAGGGTAGCGGTCCTGTGAGGGGCACTAATGACAGGACTTGTGCATTTTGGTGTGTCTAGCTCCCGGAGATCTTTTTTCTTTAGTTGTCTAGGAGAGAAACACACAGGGCACAGTTGTCCTCCAGGGAAAGCTCTATCTTTCTTGCATTTGAGGACCTCTGCTGAGAAAAGAGTTCATGGATTAATAAGATATATGGTACTGTATGATAATCTGCTAACGGCACTAATAGAATTAACCGACAATGTTAATTATTTAATTTAATATCAGACATCATCAGCAACATACAACTTGCAATGCTCAGCAGTTCCCACACTTCTTAAGTGATCTTTAAAGGCGACAAGCATTAATATGATCTTAAATATACAGTACATTACAGTTGCACTATAGCATTCTTGTGCTGTAACCATGATATACACAGCTACCACTTTCATTATTTCCCTCTTTAATAACTGCTTTATCCTGGTCAGGGTTCTTACGGACCTATTGACATTCACACAGTTATTTGAACATAGGTTGCAATTTAACATTGCCAGTCTACGTTTTGGCATGTTTTTTGTAAGGTATAAGTCAACCAGAAAACTCCACATGGACATGATGAGAACATGTAAAGCTTACACACAGACAGTAACCTGAGCTCATGATCGACCCCTGGAGCTGTGAGGTGGTTACACCACCCATTGCACGACTGTGCTGCTTACTATTTTGCATTATAACACATATAGTTCATGATGCTGACCTGGTGCGTTTGCGTTCCAATCTTTGAACCATTTCATCCCACAGTCACAGGTCCAGGGGTTCTCATGCAAGAACAAGTTCTCCAGTTGAGGCATAGTAGATAACATATTTTGTGACAGTGTTGTAAGGCCATTTTCAGACAGGTACAGGTGCTTCAGAGTGGACATGGGGAAGTAGCCAAGTACGGAGAACGTTGCAAAAGTGGCTGGATGGAGCTGCTGCAGACGGTTGCCTTCCAACTGAAGCAGACGGAGAGAGGTGAGGCCTTGGAATGCATCCGGGTGTATCAACTCCAGATGGTTATGGTCCAGGTGCAGTCTAGCTAAATTCCATAGACCTTGAAATGTCTGTCTGCTAATGATCTTCAGCTTGTTGTAGCTCATCTTCATCATCTGAGAGGGTATACGGCAAGAAAAATGCAAGATTTTTGTATCTATGATTTCTTCCTGATAAAATAAGTATAAAAAAAAACCAACAAACAAAAAAAAAAAACATGCAGTGAAGTGAAGCATATTTCTTATATTCCACTCACCTGAAGGGATATTAGATCATGAAATGCTCCATCAGGAATGTTATGAATATTATTCCCATGCATCATGAGGAGTTCTAGCTTTCGCATACCAGCAAAAGAGCTGTCTGTTACTCGGTTTATTGTGTTGAACCTGAAACATGAACAATTAGAATACACAGTAAATACTTCAGACCTTAGATCTAGCCCATGAATATTCTGTCTAAAAATTTGTATAGATGAAATATTTAAGCAGGGTTTTAAATCATGACTCGGAATGCTGTGTTGTGTCTTGAGCCTGTGTGTAAATCATTTGGGAAGGCAGGTGTGTGCTCATCCAGTTCATTTTGATGAGCAATGAGGAAGAAAACAATAGTGGCTTTGTTTGGAATGGTGGCTGAGACACGGCACTAAACAGAATCCGCAGCTCAAATTTGCCAATGCAAAGTCCAACAACACAATCAAATGTAAAAAAAAAAAAAAAAAAAAAAAATGCATCTCTGTGCAATTAGAGAAAGTAGCACCAATGCTAACTACTTTGTCCATTTTGTGAAGTCCTTCCAGGACAGAAACCTGTATTTTTTTTTATTCTTATGACGCAAATATTCCATTTTTAGTATATCTGTAAGTAAGGAACATGTTGCAAATGTACATCCACTACAGGAATAACAAAGGTAACTAGCCTTAAAGTGTTTATACATGCTATATATGTCTATCTAGCAATGACTTTACTGTTAATTAGTTAGTTATTTACTGTTAATTAGTTAGTTATAATTATATAGTTATTAGTTTGATGTTATATAGAAACATCATTAATCACTTTTTGCATCTTACTAAAGCCTGGACATTCCATGGACAAGTTGACTTAACATTGTGATTTTTCCCCTTACACGTTACCATTATTGGACATAAAATGGTAGAGAAGTGATACTAACCACATATGTCTTCTAGTTTTGTTTCCATAGTAACAGCCTTCTCATAGTGACTTGTATGAAGCTACTCCTCATAATATAAGTCTAATTGATAACGTGGTGATTTGAGAGTAATGAAAAGCATCTAATCACTGAAATTGTAACGTTTTCTGTAAGGAGATAGCATTTATGGAAGGAGTCTCCAGTGTCAGCGCTTTGTAATGGTCAGTAGGTTTTCAGAACGTTAAAGGTTTTACACTTTCTAGTTTCTAGCTGGACGTGATATCAGGAGCTAATAATTATAATAATTTATAATTTATCAATTTGTATAGCGCTTTTTTACAATGGTACATTGTCTCAAAGCAGCTTTACAGAAATATCATTTTTACATTTTTTTTTACAAGTGACTTACTAATGAGAGCACATTCACACACCAATGGTAGCAGAGCTGCATGCAAGGTGCTAGCCTGCCATTGGGGGCAACTTAGGGTTCAGTGTCTTGCCCAAGGACACTTCGGCATGGGATCACCCAGGCCAGGATTCGAACCGCCAACCCCACGGTTGGTGGATTAGTGGACAACCCGCTCTACCGACTGAGCCACAGCCGCCCTAATCTAATTTGCAGATATTCCAAAGCATTAAATTTAACTAGAACTGGATAAAGAAAGTATGTATCATTGTTTAATGAATTAAAAATTGGAATCATAAGACTAACTCGGCTTCACATTGACCCGCATCACACTGATGACTATTTTTCTATAGCAGTACACCCTGATGTTGTCGACCTTTCGCTTATGCGTTGATTGATTTGGGTTTGTTGTATGAAAAATTTGTAGCATTGTTATCTCTTGGCCAACTTACTAGTGCATCAATGGAGTCAATAGATAAGTGCATTGGTATGCAGTGTAGAGTTCTACATGAACCAATATACAATTTAGACAATAGGAAATAGTCCATCCATCCATCTTCTATACCGATTATACTTTTCAGGGTCACGGGGAACCTGGAGTCTATCCCAGGAAGCATGGGGCACAAGGCGGGATACACCCTGGACAGGGTGCCAGTCCATCGCAGGGCACAATCACATACACACTGACACACCCATTTATACACTACGGACACTTTGGACATGCCAATTAGACTACCATGCATGTCTTTGGACTGGGGAAGGAAACCGGAGTACCCAGAGGAAAGCCCCGCAGTACGTGGAGAACATGCAAACTCTGAACACACAGGGCCTCGGTAGGAATCGAACCTCCGATAAGCAATATTCCATCCATCCATCCATCCATCCATCCTCTACCGCTTACTCCTTTATCAGGGTCACGGGGAACCTGGACCTATCCCAGGAGGCATCGGGCACAAGGCGGGGTACACACTGGACAGGGTGCCAGTCCATCACAGGGCACAGTCACATACACACTCACACACACATTCATCCACTACGGACACTTTAGACACGCCAATCAGCCTACCATGCATGTCTTTGGACTGGGGGAGGAAACCGGAGTACCCGGAGGAAACCCCCGACGCATGGGGAGAACGTGCAAACTCTGTGCACACACATGGCCCCGGTGGGACTCGAACGCCTGATAAGCAATATATATATACATATTTTTAAATCTTCCGGTAAAGAGAAGGGATGTGGTGGTAAAAGCAGTCAGTTTACCTAAAGGTGTCTTCAACCTTGCTAGCCAAGTGTGGGCTCCTTTATCATGCTTAGATATCGTGTAGGTAGCTACCTGCCATAGTGAAATGGACCTAAGTCTAATCAGTTCAGTCTGTAATCACATACTTCTATATTTCAGTGCAATTTTCTCCCGGTCAGATTTGGGGGAAACATGCTTACCCTAGGTTCATGCGCTCCACTTGTCGGGACACGCCAGCCGGCACCGTGAGCAGGGAGCGAAACGTGCAGTGAACCTCTCCAGGCTGTGGGCACGCGCACGGCCGCGGACAGCCTCGCGCGCTTCTCACCAGCGTCGCCAGCGTAACCAGAGTCAGCACGCGCACAACACAGCGGCCCATCTTCAGTTTCACAGCTGCAGCAAAACTTTCACAAAAGCACCACGGAGCACCACGATAATCATCAAGACTGAAACAATAACGCAATGTGCACACAAATAAATAAATAAATAAATAAGGTATTCCATGCTGTCTTTTATTCCTTGAACTCCAATATATGCATTACAAAAACTCAAACTTCAAGAATTGTGTGCAAAGATAATCAAAGATATTCAGGAAATGAATAAAAGAGTACCGAATGATTTACCTTATATGCTCTGTGTCATCAAAGTCGTTTTCCTACTAAATATCACCATGACTTTCATTCATTCTTCTGCTGAAAAGTTTCTTTTCGAGGGACACCGTGCAACACTGAAGAAAAGCTGAAGGAACAAACAAACAAACACACACACAAAAAAAAAAATCCAAAATGGTTTCATTCATGGAGAAATTTCTTAAAATATCCTCCAACTGTCCTTGTATCCACTGTCACTCCAATGCCATAGCAATAAAGGCAAATTGATTCAAAAAGCTACAAATAGGAATAAATACTCTCCTTTCAGCTTGGAAATTCCTTATAGCCGGTCTGATTCTCCACAGCTGCTTCTGTGTTTAGTTTAGAGACCTTTTGAGAAGGTTGTGTTTTTTTTTCTTCCTTTTTTTTCTGGCAGATGAGTGCGCTTTAGGGATGAGGAGGAGTGGCTGAGCGCGCGCTCTTCATGCTCATTCCTTCCCAAACACTTCCACTGAGGGCAGGACAACTGAGTGACTTTCCTCAAACACTGATCCAGGGAGGAAGAGATGCTTCGGTGCACACTAAGAAACAATTCAGGAAATTTGACTCACATTTTCCACTTAAGCTCAGTGTAGTCAATCAGCCAAGATGTGTTTGGTGTCAAACTTCTTCTTGAGTTTTGCACTGGAGCTAGGTAATGGAAACTTGTGATCAGCAGTGGGCTTTGGGACTGGGAGCTTACTGAAACAGGTTCTGTGCTGGTGATTGGAAGGCTGTGAGTTCACATTTCAGGGCTTATAGAGAGCCAATCTTGAGTCAGACCCTCCATCTTAGAGAAAACCAGCTTCCACATGTATAAATGTAAAGCATGTGGGACTTTCCTGCAGAAATCATCATGCACCTGCTTCAAACCTAACCGACTGTTCTCAAAGTGTTCCATCTGCATTCGATTAAATGCACATAATAATAATAATAATAATAATAATAATAATAATAATAATAAGAAGAACAACAACAACAACAACAACAACAACAAATTCAGACAAAATAAAATAATAATAAAATAAGAATAAATAAACAATAAATAATAATACCTTACATACAATACATTAAATTACCAAACCAAAGCAACAACAATAAATGCAGATAGATAAAACAATAAATAATAATAATAATAATAATAATAATAATAATATTATTATTAATAATAATAATAATAATAATAATAATAATAATAATAATAATAATAATAATAATAATAATAATAACAATAATAACAATACAAGCTTGGCACACCTATTTTTGGGCAGTTTCTCCCATTCTTCTTTGCAGGACTTCTCAAGCTCCATCAGGTTGGATGGGGAGCGTCGGTGCACAGCCATTTTCAGATCTCTCCAGAGATATTCAATCGGGTTCAAGTCTGGGCTCTGGCTGGGACACTCAAGGAAATTCACAGAGTCGTCCTGTAGCCACTCCTTTGTTATCTTGGCTGTGTGCTTAGGGTCGTTGTCCTGTTGGAAGATGAACCTTCACCCCAGTCTGAGGTCCAGAGCGCTCTGGAGCAGGTTTTCATCATGGGTGTCTCTGTACATTGCTGCATTCATCTTTCCCTCGATCATGACTAGTCTCCCAGTTCCTGCTGCTGAAAAACATCCCACAGCATGATGCTTCCACCACCATGCTTCACTGTAGGGATGGTATTGGCAAGGTGATGAGTGGTGCCTGGTTTCCTCCAGACATGACGCTTACCATTCAGGTCAAAGAGTTCAATCTTTGTTTCATCATAGTCTGAGAGTCTTCAGGTGAATTTGGCAAACTCCAGGCAGGCTGTCATGTGCCTTTTACTTCCATCTGGCCACTCTACCATACAGACCTGATTGGTGGAGTGCTGCAGAGATAGTTGTTTTCCTGGAAGGTTCTCTTCTCTTTACAGAGATACACTGGAGCTCTGTCAGAGTGACTATCGGGTTTTTGGTCACCTCCCTGACTAAGGCTATTCTCCCCCATTTGCTCAGTTTGGCCGGGCGGCCAGCTCTAGGAAGAGTCCTGCTGGTTCCAAACTTATTCCATTTATGGATGATGGAGACCACTGTGCTCATTGGGACCTTCAATGCTGCAGAAATGTTTCTGTACCCTTCCCCAGATATGTGCCTCAATACAGTCCTGTCTCGGCGGTCTCCAGACAATTCCATGGACTTCATGGCTTGGTTTGTGCTCTGACATGCATTGTTAACTGCAGGACCTTATATAGACAGGTGTGTGCCTTTCCAAATCATGTCCAATCAACTGAATTTCCCACAGGTGGACTCCAATCTAGTTGTAGAAACATCTCAAGGATAATCAGTGGAAACAGGACACACCTGAGCTCAATTTTGAGTGTCATGGCAAAGGCTGTTTTTTTTAATAAATTTGTAAAGATTTCAAACAAATTTCTTTCATGTTGTCATTATGGGGTATTGTTTGTAGAATTTTGAGGAAATTAATGAATTTAATCCATTTTGGAATAAGGCTGTAATATAACAAAATGTGGGGAAAGTGAAGCGCTGTGAATACTTTCCAGATGCACTTTATATTTCCACTTTATTATTCAATTTGATAAAGTACAGAAAACATGTAATAACCCATCTCGCAGAAAGCATCTAATAATCGCTGGGTTTGAAAATGCTTCCTAACTCTTAATCTCTGGTTATTTACATGACAAGCTGAAGTGGCTTCCTGTTGAATGGCTGAACATCTTCTGAAGTAAAGTTCAAGCAGGGTTCACAGCCTAATCAGCCTCCTTCAATACCCTAGACTAGGAAGTTTGTGACCATCATGAGTCACTGCTGAGGCATTTAGTATTTCAATGAGAACAACCATGCAAGGTCAAAGGTCACAGCCTTCTGCTCTTGTTCTAGACCATATCTGACATCATGTCTCACTTTAGGCAAGTAGCACTTCTGCATGAAAACACCAAGTAGGTGCTGTCATCGTTAACGTCGAATATGTCTATGCTGTCCTGTACACACAACACAGTCAACTATGCACTAAATGTAGAGAGAATATAATAACAGAAAAATCTGTTTATCCTGAAATATTTGTGAACATGACAGAATATTGGAAGAAAAGAAAAAGAAAACCAAGAATTTAAATGCACTCAATTGGTTCGGATTACAGTCCGAGTTTAAACCATGTAAAGTAAGTCTTTTAGTTACTCATTAAAAATAAAAAAATGTATAGTTTAATTATATATATATATATATATATATATATATATATATTTATTTCCATTCTAAATATGACTGGTGCGACGACTGGTCGAAAGAAAGTTCTTAATGTCCTTAATTACAATTGTTCCACCCATGTCAGTGTTTAGGACCCTTGAGTATAAAAACAGTTAATAAGGGATACTCTCAGGATGCATTAGGGGTCGATGGCACACATAGGGAATTCTTCTGTGGATTTTTCTATCATGCAGGAGTCCTGTATAGGTCGAAGAAGACCAGGCTTACTGTGTCTGAGCAACGTACCATGACGCTGAAAAATAAACCCAACAAAAACGCCGCTGACGTCTCAGACATATGGAGTTCGGCTGTGTCTCAATACTGAGCAGAACGGATGGTGAGACACACTTTACTGGCCCTCAACTGTGAAGTCTGTCTGGAGTCAATAGCACATAGTAACATTTACGATGTTTACTACAGTAAAAAAAAAAAAAAAAAAATGGTGGATGCTTGACAGGTTGCGTGTCGTTAACCCAGCTACTGACATTTCAAAGACGAAAAGTGCACTGGGATTTTTCCAGAAGCAAATGTGGCTCAGTGAATAACAATAAAAAAGTGCTTCCAACAGCATGTGTGGTCTGGGGGGAAAAAAAAAAATAATAATTATATCTATATACTGTATACCACCGGATGTCGCACTGCTCTGGCTGAATTCTGGAAAGATGGTTTTCTGCCTTTAACATACTCTGAGAGCTCAACTGAAGAAAACTGAAGAAATATATAATATATTGTAATATTCGTATATCACCAAACATGTATTCACCCATCTTCAGTAAGTGCTTTAACCTGGTCTGGTTTGTGATGGAAGCATGGGTACACACTCAGTTCATTACAAGGCAACATTCACCTACATATTTACATAGGGCAAATTAAAATTTTGGTGCCAGTACTCCTACAGGCATGTTTTTGGGTGGTGAGGAGAAGCTGGAGAATATGTAATCTGTCTATATGTAATATATTGTATCCATCAAATTGACATAGGACTGTTTTTATTGATGCTTTATTGGGTGGCTGTGGCTCAGGGCGGCTGTGACTCAGTCGGTAGAGCGGTTGTCCACTATTCGTAGGGTTGGTGGTTCGATTCCCGGCCCGGTTGACTCCACATGCCGAAGTGTCATTGGGCAAGACACTGAACCCCAATTTGCCCCTGATGACAAGTTAACGCCTTGCATGGCAGTTCTGCTACCATTTGGAATGGGTGAATGAGACACAGTGTAAAGCGCTAAATAAGTGCGCCATTTACCATTTTATCTAGACTATCTTCAGGCAAAGATAAAAGATGTGGTAGTAATAAAAGAACAGTCAGTTTGTCTAAAGGTTTCTAAAACCTCGCTAGCTAAGTGTGGTTTCCTTTATCGTGTTTTTATAAAGTTATCGTGTAGCTACTTGCCAATAGTGAAATGGACACAAGTCTAATCAGTTCGGTTTGTAATCAGATCCCGTCTGTTAAAATGTCTGTGCTGCTCCTGTGCTGCAGTCAGGAAAGCCTGTAGTTATATCATAACTATATATAGTTAAGATAAAATGTCGAGATTTCACCACGCGAAGGGGTTTTATCTGGCTATCATATATCTGCTAAAGGTGTAATTTATACTTAGGCTTAATCTGTGTCTGAAAAACAATGAGACCTGAGGAAAGCTCCTAGCTTTAACTATGAAACGCTAAAGGATTTAGTGTCTCTGATCTACATTTGATTACAGACCACATAGGCATCGTGCATATCCAGATTACTTATCAAAAAAAAAAAACAACGTTTGTTAGAATTAAAATCAAAGCTCAATCCTGTCTCTTAAACACACACACTACCGCTTCAGTAGCGATGGGTATTCCACCTGGTCAGCACATGTTAGCATTACCCATCTCCTGAAGGTTCTAGCAGTGATCCAGAGTCGCCTGTCGTCCTGTAACAGGGTCGCGGCTTTGTACATGCTTGACCTTTAAGAAAACAGCCTTCAGGTGCAGGGTCAACCTGTTGTCAATCAGATTATACGGTGTACCAAGAAGAGTTTCATGCTTCAAACTGAGGATGAGAAGAAGCACTCAATAGTAGTCAAAGAATTCCCACAAATATATGAGCCAACTTATGTAAAAAATGAAGATGAATTTAGGAAAAGATGTCAGGTTCTTATAGGTTTCGGCCTTTCAGACGTCTTAAGTGAACGTGAATGCGTTTGAGATGAGGTTGAATAAGACAGATGTCTTTTAAAGGAAAGTCTAATCATAAATCTATCACACCTGACACAGGAAATGAATACTGTTCTTATTTTCCTTCACAGGAAAACATTTTATCTGAAGCTTACCACCCCAGTCATCTGGTCTTCTGCTTATGATCTTCAGCATGCTCTTCATTTCTCTGCCTATGAATCAAATTAAGTAATAGTCTCTGGTTTATGCTGGTCCAGTACCAGCGTTTACATGCGCCATCGATGAGCCCAGTGCTCATAAATAAAGTCAAATAATTGATCTCAGAAATAGATCCGACACGCAGTGCAGTTTCCGCTGAGTGACACATATGACAGTTATGATCCATCCTGTTTAAGCTTCCCTCCCACCGTTCACTGGGTTTCTCCTGAAACGGACCATCTGTGGCTTTTTTACTGACCTGGATCTCCATGCAGCTTAGCAACAATAAACAACACTCCACTTTTTTTTTTTTACCCTGTGACCTCATATTTCAGTTTATTTACCATGATGGTTTACTCGGTTCTGCTTAGATGTTGGAGGGAAGACAGCTTAGCATCTAAAATGCATGACATGATGAAATTGATATTTTTTGGTTCGTTAAAGAAGTCAAGAAGGGATCAGCGTGGCCAAGTTAGTGACTTTATTGCTAGACTTTGTAGAAGGTTTTAGTTTAAATAAATAAATAAATAAATAAATAAATAAGAGCCTAGCAACAAATCTAACGAGGTTTGTAGTAGACATTGGTGACTTTTTACAGTTAAGGGCACACTGTAAACCCGGATAAGTTCATCCATCCATCCATCTTCAACCGCTTACTCCTTTTCAGGGTCACAGGGAACCTGGAGCCTATCCCAGGGAGCATCGGGCACAAGACGGGGTACACCCTGGACAGGGTGCCAGTCCATCTCAGGGCCGGATAAGTTCATTTGAGGAAACTAATTACCTCCAATTACCTTTTTAAATTGATAAATCAATTTATTTAAGCCAAATACACTTAAATATAACAAAAATAACTTAAAATGACAAAGTTTGAGCTAAATGTTTGTTGTATTTAAGTGTATTTGGCTTAAAGAAATTGATTTATTAACTTAAAAATTTGGAGGTAATTAGTTTCCTCAATTTTTTTTTTTTGAGTTAAATAAACTTATCGGGTTTTACAGTGAATCTTAGCTAGCTAAAGAGGTTCATCTCGGGTAAATCCTCTGTTATAGCGGGACAAACCAAAGAACAAATAAAACCATCTTTCTTTTCTTTTCTTTTCTTTTATTTATTTTTAAAAAAAGAAACTTTCCACAGTCGAAGCGAATACCTTAGTTTTTGACACATTGAAGTTTCTGGAGCATTCGTTTGGCGTACTGTTTATGCTAGAAGTATGCGACTTCAGATGTTTTTTAAACATCCAACCGCTAATCCAACACACGTGGATCTAATATTCCGATGTTCCTGAGGATTTTCTTTTGCTGGATCAGGTGTCTCAGATTAGGTTTCGAACTAAATGTTGCAGTACACCAGCAGGAGCTATAGATCATGAGGAAACCTATCCATATATTATGATTTAGCAGATCACAGTAAATTAAAAAGCTTGTGATATGGTAACCAGGAATCCATAGCTTGGAAACTAAACAACATGGACAGAAGGGTAAGCTAGTGTAATTTATATTTGAATTTTGTGGGGCTTTTTAAATAAAAAGAGAAAAGAAATTGATGCCTGTAACTGAACTTCGCTGTAGATCAGACCCGTCCTGCTGCCTTTACACTGAACAGAAGCCCTTTCCCTTTCGTGTCTTCTCATCATATTCTGTTAGAGCTCACAGATTTGTAGGTCACCTTCTAAGTCTTAAGTCTCCCAAACTATTTGTCTTGCTTTCCTGTCCCACTTCTGCACTCCCTCCTCTTGGACACAGCTTTACAATAAACAGCCTCCCAGCCTGCTGTGTGCAGCTGGACCTGGTGATTCGGGAGAGGTGTCCACGATGGAAAACATGGCACGTCGCTCCACATAACCCTACCTGAGGCGGGGAACCATTACCACCACATCGAGGGGCCAATGCCAATTTATTGCAACCTGCTTACGGAAAATGGCGTCAGCAAATGAATTCTGAGAAACGTATCGTGGGTGAGGTTCTGCTCTAGGCACTGACTGCTTTTTTCCAAACATAAAATAAGCCTAGACCTGGACTTTGGGGTATTTTCAAACAGGTAGTTACTCTGGACAAAGAAAATGTATCCACTGGGATTGAGGTTTTGAGGATTTGTAAAAGGTTCACTGGAGAATGAACTTGCATTCCTGCAGTCCTAAAATGGACGATTTATATAAATAAGCTACTTTATCAAACATAATCAACTTTCGATGCTGAAAACTTCATTTGGCCCAAGACATTCCCAAGTGGTTACATCACAATTATCTGGTAGTTTATGTCTGAGGGATTTATGCTAAGCTGTTATAACACAGCGATATTGATGAATGTGGTACAGGAGCCTAACAATAAGCCACCAAGCTTTCTTTTGAATGCACAACTAAGCTCCAGTGTACAGAAAGACCTACAGGTTTTCTCCAGTCCAGCCAGGAGGACTCTACGGACTTTGAGAGTTTTCACACTTGGCCCAAATATTTGAGTTTCCACTCAGGAATGATTCTGGGCTCATTTCGGATCCGGGCTTATACATGCAGGTTTACTTTCACTTTTGTGCATGCAGGGTTTGCAAAACAGTGAGCTGTTTTTTAAATTATTTTTCTTTGGTATGAACACAGAAACTGCAAAGAACCTGACTTTTTGGATGCTCGGCATACCATCATGCAGGAATGCTGCAAATGAGGCGCTCTTCTTGTAAAAGAAGATTTTTAACCATGCAGCCCTGCGTATTTCACGATACTCTCAGTGCAAGCACTCATCCCACAATGTCCTATCTCCAGTCTTATATAAATCAATGAGGCATTTGGTCTCCCCAACTGACCATACTAACCCTTTTCCCACCACGGAGCTTGAAACAGGAAATATCTTGACAAGCTGACCCAATCACCTTACGTCTGACAGGATAGCTTCCACACCTGATTTGACTGCACAAGGGTTCAGATCTGAGTTCAAGACTGATTTCAGAAGGACGAGGGATTAGTTTTCTAGATAACTTCCATACTTGAAAAAAGCATTCACTCTTCAGCAAACATATGGAAAGCTCTGGGTCTTCTGGGGAAAAAAAAGCTACATTTAGCGGACGCTTTTATCCAAAGCGACTGACAAATGAGACACACTCACACACCAATGGTAGCAGAGCTGCATGCAAGGTGCTAGCTTGCCATTGGGGGCAACTTAGGGTTCAGTGTCTTGCCCAAGGACACTTCGGCATGGGATCACCCAGGCCGGGATTCGAACCACCAACCCCACGATTAGTGGATTAGTGGACAACCCGCTCTACCGACTGAGCCACAGCCGACCAACTAGCGTGAAAACAACCTTATTTGTCATAACCACTCAAGCACAATACCCTGTCTATTCCTATTCCTCTGCGTTATTCTATTTACAGTGTACTCATTTACCTTCTCATCTGCTAACGCACTTACAGTGCTGAACCCTGGAGGGATACATTTCAGCACGGTCTGGTCATACCGACAGTTTAGTCATAGACTGGTCTAGACACTGGTAATATGCCTTCACCATTGAATATTGCTTACTCATCACTGTTTTACTTCAAACCCATTGTCATGATAGAGCTAGGCCAGAGTACTGCTGGATGCCAAATTCTCTGATCTGAGGTTACATTAAGCCATAATAACTGCTAGCCAAGAGGAACACTTGTAAGTCGTGCTATCTGTAGCCTCATTTTCTGGCTGTTATTTTCTGCAGTGTATGATCGTCCGAGTTCTTGAAGAGATGTGCTTTGTGTTAAAAGGTTGTCACAGATTGATCTCTGCAGTTGAGCGTTGCATCACTCTGTCTCTGGAGTCGTTTGTCTCTATTAACGAATCATCGAGACCCAGAGAAAAGGGGGCTGTAAGGAGACTTAAAACCTGGGAAAACTGATTAAAACAGTCTGACGAGGACCATCTGTGGAATGGCATTTTAATGAATACCTTTCATTTGGGGTTGTCGCATTCGAATTAGCCTCCGAAAGCTCATTAATAACATCCCAGCTGAAAACCAAAGAGCAAGAAAGAAAAACAAACTCTGATATCATCTTTCTTAAGCAAACATCACGCAAGGTAAGAAGCCTTTTGTTTTGAGCAGGAAGCTGTTTTATTTCTTTTTTTTATCTTCAAGGGGAACAGAATACAATCATTACCTAGCAATGAACTGGGACTTTTTGAGATGAAGCATAATGAGATGGAGAAAAAAAAAACCCACAACCTTATAAGGAGCTTAAAGAAAGAACGGACCACGACTGTAAGGAGAGATAGAAGTCAGTACATAAAATGTGCATGCCATCTGTTGGCTCCTGAATTGAGACCAGAAGCAAATGTCATAAAGATAAAGATTTTTACTGTAAGTAGAAAATGATGTAATTACTACCTGTTGCAGCTGGAATGGTAAAGCCACAAACTGCTCACACACACAATTAACCAAGCAGCTGCTCACCACATTCAGAGAATTAAACACCAAATTACAAACACCAGATCCACATACTATCCACCATCCACACCCCTGTATGTCCAAGAAACCTTTGAGGTTTTGTGCTTAAAAAGCAGATGGCTTCTCCAACGTCTTTATCTAATAGGTTGTGGACTTGTCTAGACAGTATCTGGACAGTATCTCAATAGCTTACTTTAATGAATGTTCAGCTGTGAGAACAGGAAAAGCTCCATCCCAAATCATTTCTTATCCTATTTTATAGCTGTGATGTGAAATCTAGGCCAGTATTTGTTTTTTGTTGTTCGTCTCAGTTGAATTGAAAAGGAGCAGTACCTGCTTTGGTGAATGCCAAAGACAGTCTAGGTCTCAATGCGTGGTCCTTTTATACAAATTTGCATTCACTGTTGAGAAGCTTCCTTGGAAAGACAGATACACAGCAAAATATGCATTTGGAAAATAGATGACAGAAGAGACAGATGGAATATTATTTGTGTGCTTCAGGGGATTTTAATGGATGAACCTCTGCACATGGATCCCTTTGAGGGGACGGACTTGAGGGTCCAGCATATGGAAAGAAGATTGTAGGACCACCTCCAGAGAGGGAGAGGCAGAGAGATGACACTAGACAACCTCTACTGAGGTTGCAGTTGAAGAAGGAGACTGATAACTATTTCTTGCATTATATATTATTATTATAAAATTGCTGTACGTTTCACAGACTTTGAATTCGACCACATCTTTTATTAATGGTAAATGAATTGGTATTTCAAAAGAAGCGATAAGAGCATGCTTTGGTTCCTGTAAAGGACTGAGACTGTCTTTTTAATCATTGAGTAGAAATGAACATTAGCTGGACTACATTAGCAGTATGTCAGAAGGATAAATTGGGCTTCTGGATGGAATGTAGAAGTGCCTTGATGTGCCAAATGCCAGTCATAAAAAAGTAAGCAAAGGAAAAGGTAGTAACACTGTAACGATCACAGAGGAAATGGAAGTTTATTGGACCTGCTTTATTGTATTGGGTAGACATTGGTGATTTCTTTTCCAGTCTCAAACGTTTAGCTTATACTGCACATTTGGACAAAGACTCAAAGCTTGTGAACCTTGACAGCAAAGGAGTCTAGTGGGAAAGAAATTTAAGTAAAATGTCCAAAAGTTGGCTAA
>JAFFST010053732.1:375738-397413 GCA_022414735.1 Noturus placidus | reverse complement strand
CCATTAGATTAACAAGCTAACTTCAGAGGCGAGCAAGTTGCATTTGGAGGCACGCTAGATGTAAAACCGGAGTACACGAACTCCATAATCTTGCCTGAAAAGCCGATTGAACAATAAGTATCTTGTGTCACATTACTCGACAGGCTCATTCCGTCCAACACCGAGTGGGGATTTGAAAAATAGCACTGAGGAGAGGAAAATAATAAACTAAAGCCAAACACCCCACCATAAATATACTGCTCTATTCAAAAGGAACAGTGGTGGGCAGAGTACGTAGGAACTGTAGGAGAAAGTACAGATAACGTGTCACAATCGTACGTGGTCATGAGTGGAAGTATGCAGAGAAAAATGTACTCAAGTATGAACAGGTATCAAGTCAAAGTTTTTAGCTGATCATTATGTAATATCAGCTTTTCATGTTAACGTGATCATTTATCTAAAGCTTTTAGAAGGTCTTATGCGTGACTAACGCTACATAGTTCACCAATTGTTAATAAGAGTTCAAATATCCTTTAAATAACCAATATTCAGCATTAACCGACTTGCTGCCTGGCCAGTTATATAAACTACTGGAATCGATGCTAGTCTAACCTCGTGTTAGCTCATAAAGAGATGAACTTAGTTAAAATTGTCTAAACGTACATCAACATGAATTTTTCAAATTAGATGAAGGGCAAGATTTCTTGGGAGGCAAAGGAGATGTCTCAATTTATACAAGTCTTTTCTTACTCGAGCATACGGAAACATTTAACTGAAGTAGGGTCAGGAGCACTCAGGCTAAATTTCATTCAACTGATCTATTCGCTCGCAGAAAGACCTTTGAGATTTGTAATCTTTGCAGGAATAAACACATTTTTTTTTTAAAAAAAAAAAGTAAAAAGAGTAAAGTAGAATTTTTCTTTTTTTCTTGGAAGAAAGAATATAAAGTACTCATTTTCAATAATATAAATAAGTATACTGTGATGGACTGGCACCCTGTCCAGGGTGTACCCCGCCTTGTGCCCGATGCTCCCTGGGATAGGCTCCAGGTTCCCTGTGACCCTGAAAAGGAGTAAGCGGTTGAAGATGGATGGATGGATGGATAAATAAGTATAGTAAAAATCAATCGGACACACCCGAAACTCTGCACAGGCTTTTTTTTTTTTTAAAAAGAGAGAAAGAAAGGACAAAAACGTCAGCGCACTGTCCACATGAAAAGGTTTATTCTGTTCTGCCCCCCTCTCTCGTACACAGCAGGTAACGCTGCACTTGCACGACTTAAAAAACACAGTTAGGAAAAAAAAAAAAAAAAAAAAAAAAGAAACCAAATATATCCAACTAAAGAACAGGAAAAAAAAAATCCTCATTAAAAAATCTGTATAAAAATGTCCTATGATTTATTTAAAGCAATATTTAAAGTTCATAGAGCTTAAATACTGCTAGGATTCCCACTGTAGTAAAAAGACATCAAGAGGTAAAAAGCTGAGAACGGTAGATGCTTTATAAAAAATATATATAAATAAATAATAAACAACCAGCAACATGTCGCAGACATGCAAGAGACCGTGCAGTAGTATTACAGATTCATTCACATGTGCACTGATAGGCTTCCTATTTCTGTACTGATAGAACATTAACCGCTTGCTGAACATTAAAATCCAGAGGTCATGTGTGTACTCAGAGCTAAAAGCTCAACAAGCAGAGATTTTAATGCAACAAACGGAGTTTTCTTTTTCTTTCAGAGAGTTGGGCACAATATTTTGGAGTTGCCATGGTTATGACGGTCAAACCTTCTAGCAGTGGATTAGGTGGATATGTAGTGGAAGATCCAGTGGTCACATCCTGTGATTTGTCACGAGTAGATTTTCCCTCTCACTGTACTCTTTCATGATGAATACACACGACCAGTCAAACATTACGACACATTAGATTGAAGAAACCATTTTTTTTTACAGCAGTCTTCCAGGTATTTTGCTTCGAATTGGTTTCTATTGAATGAACACGTATAAATTGATGCTTGAAATCAAATGTATTTTTTTTTTAAATGATCAGGTCGAACTTCTTTATTTGATTTAAAATTAATTTCCCAAACAAGACGTTCTTCCATTTTAAGCAGGAAGGAGCTTAGGCTATTTGGGAACTTTTAAGAAAGGCTTCCTGGGTAAAACGACTGATGAAGCGGGTTGGGAAGATGGCGAGAGTGGGTAAAGCTTCATTAGGAATATCTCGAAGAAACTCAAATATAAAACGGTTTTGCCCAAACTTTTGACTGGTAAATGTACTGTGGGTTGCACAGACTAGTTAACTAGTAAATTTACTAGTTGCTGTAGTGGGAATGTTGACTAGTTGAGGAAAAAAACTAACAAAAAATAAATAAAACACAAAATAAAACCCAGGCAGATGGTAAGGTGTTGGATAGATGGACCTACAGTAAATACACAAATCTACAGTCAAATGCAGCGGGAAAAGTTTTCCTTCTTTCTTTCTTTTGCTTTAATAGACTTAACACTTTGATATCACTTTACATGAAGTGGAGAGGTGTGTTTTTCTTTTTTTAAAAACCACACTCCCCTTCTCTTTCTTTCTTTTATATTTTTGCACATCTTTATCCAATCCCACTTAGCTAGTGGGCTTAAGCTGCACGCTCTCCGTTTCAGCCGAGCCGCCATCTCGTACATTTTAAGAATTAGTCCGTCCTTAAATACTGTAATATGATGTGCAGATTTACTCTTCTGTACTGATTTATTGCACCGATTGATTGACCATTGATCGCTAACAGCGTAGCCTGAGAGCATTAATGCTGAAGTGTATTGTAGTACACGTAATTTGTCGACACTTTCTTTACTGCACAAATCAAGCAGCCTATAAATAGTGAAGTCCTGAAACGGTTTTTGCTTTAACTACGCACTAGATGAACAGCTGGTGCCTTTTATGATAGTTAAGAATTAGCTGTCACGCTACGCTACCTCTGTAGAAAATGTGTGAATTTGTTCAGAAGAAGAAAGAGAGGAAGAACTTGATTTGGAAACACACACACGCTAATAATTTAACAGTAAACTTACTTCTCACGTATCTATACAGCGTTTTTATATTCCAGAGTAAGAAGTGATTAGACTGCACCATGTTTTGTCCCCCCCACCCCGCCCCCCAGAAAGAGTCGACGCTTCAATTTACACATCCTAATAAGGCCACCTTAGGCAAGTGCTAAAAGTTTAGTTACGTACATGCAATTATTTACAAGAGATAACGAGGACACGACTTCATAAGAGGAGCAGGATGACGTCTCGTGTTCCTGAAGGTGTAGCAAATCTAAACAGAACACAAAAGCTACTAGTTTAAAAAGGTCAAAAGCACCATGTCACAGTAACTAAGTAAAATCGTCAATCTTTGACCAGTTTGGTAGAGTTCATGATAGGGATGCATCCATACAGATATCACTCAGAGACTGTGCTCCAATACCAGCTGATACTATGTGACATAAGCCTCGTCAGTGGTGTTGAATTAATGAACAGACAACACAAAGACCGCGATCTTCATGTATTTCACGAATAATGATCGATCAAAGCAAAATCAGACCGCAAAATGTGCTCTTTGAAAATCGCAAAAGGAAGAACGACTGCTACAAAAAAAAAAAAAAAAAAAACCCATACAACTCAAGCTAGCAGAGAGAAAATATCAGCTCTTATCCAGTGTATTATTATTGATGATCACCCACTCATGGTCCTCAGCAGAAAGGGATTCTGACCTGATGCACATCCCTACGTACGTTCTCGGTTTCATGTGCTGCAGCCCTACACGATCCAAGGTCACGAGGTAACTACCGTATGCACTTCATTTAAAGCATTTAAAGTGAACTCTCTTATAAAGAACGAGTCTAGCAGCCCGAGGGTTTGAACACGCACGTGTGAACATGTCTTCGGTGCTACAGGGTGTCCCAAATGTCTCAAAACACACAACGTAAATTTATTTTTTTTAAAGCAAAATGCCTTCCAAAATTTTTTATACTTGACAACAGACGAACATATTGAAGGAAAAAAAACAAAAAAACCATGAAAATCATTCTCATGGCTGGATCAGGAAACAGTCACAAGGTTGCGATGGACTAACAGGAAACACATCACACAGAAGACTGTTGCCAAACAAATTCAAAAAGACTAGAAGTCCACTTCTTGACCAAGACGTAGACGTCCATTTTTTTGGGACACCCTGTGCATTTAAACTGGGGAACATGAAAGATAAATATAAGGTTCTGTGAGGTCCCGGATTGATTAATACGAAGTAGGTGAATCATTTGGTATCAGTATTGGGATCAACAAGCACTAAATACTTGTATTTGGTCTGGAAAAAAAAAAAAACTAAACAAATGGTATTGATGCATCCCTACTTTAAGACATCATGTACGTCTCATCACTTGTGGTTCATGATAAAAATCTGTTAAATAAAAGCAAAGCTGGACGTATAACAAACCGTCCGGACATTTAAAAAGTAGAACACTTTGGGTCTTCTGGCTTTCCAGGTCACATGACTTCAGAGCCACATGACAAACATGTCCAAAAGTGATTTTTTTTCTTTCCAAAAGCGCGTATGTTGGCGTAAACTGTATCGGACTATTGGTGGTGTTCTTGGCTTAGACACCTCTGGTGTGTGTGTGTGTGTGTGGGTTTGTATTTTTTTTTGCATAAGACAAGTAGGCTCAGAGAAACACAAATAAATAGCGCTTCCTTCTCCTCACACTTGTTCTTGAAGATGATGGTGATGGTAAACATGATGGCCAATCGTTCCCTCGTGTTATCAACCACGAGATGACAGAAGAGCCGGCTAAGGCTGGCCACCGTAGTGGAATGGATGCATTGCACCAGCGGAGGGAAACTTTAAAATCCCTCTTTTTCCATTTTCAAAAGTCCTTGAAAATCTCCAGATCCTTTGGAGACACCGGCGTCTCTTTTTTCCACTCGTCCTCGGGGTAGGCTTCGAAGTTAGACGTGTCGCCTTCGTGCGATACCTTAGGAACTATGGGGGGCTGTAAGAAAGAAGAAGAAAAAAAAAGTACGAGGACTTAAGGTGTTGAAAAGAGAGTACAGTGCCAAAATTTTCCCATAGGGTTGGAAACCGTGATGAGGACACAGACTAACTGCATTAAATCATTGTTTCTAGACTAACTAGATAACTGACTTAAAAAGTGCCCCCTTTCACATGTGATAGTCATATGCAGTGTCCAATCAACAATGAGCATTTAAGTTAATGTGCTTCATAATACGTTTTTCTCTCTCCTAATTTGTTATGTGCCACCGTATGAATAAAATCTCTGGGGAAAGTTAATTTCATCATTGTCCAATGCCGAGGATTGTCAATGTGAGTGTAAGGTCATCCAGGAACAAGGTTTAGCTAGCTAGCATAGACGTGAACTATTACTTGGCTTCATTGACCACAGTGAATAAACAGTAAGTAAACATACAAATTTTTTAGCGTTAATGATATTCATTACTTCAAGGCATAGCACTGGAATTCTTCAGTTTGTTATTAGCTACCATTTGGGATCCTGTCTAAAATACATCCTACACTCAGGCCTTACACAGATGAGGGTAGCCATTATAGCCCCACCCCAGATAAAAAGCCACCGGGTCTAACCTAGCCACCCCATTGTAAAAAGGTCTGTCTACATCACTGTGTGTAACATCTTGGTTGTCACACACTGGAAATCCTATGAACACTAAATCTAAACAAAAATTTACCTTTAGTTTTCTATTAGGCACTGCATCCCAGTCTACCGTCTTGAACCACCTGTGCTTTTTCACATCATCTGCTCCATTCTGCCAAAGAAGAAGCACATGAAGACCTCAAAGAATGTCGTCAGAAAGATAAGCAAAGGAACTAAACCTCAGATTTGAAAGAAACCAACAAAAGAACACATATACGTGCTAGTGTAAAGCATTTCTTCCTACATGGGAGCACAGCCAAGCAAAAATCTCATGCATATGGGATTGTGCAATATTCATTCACTGATGAATTGCGAAATTCTGACAGCTTTCATCTTCACTATGGCAATCTATAGCCAGTAAACGTCAAGGACATAGGAAAAGGAAACACAAACGCTCACGAATGAAACATGTGGCGAGTGTGTAAGATGACTTCAGCGCTATAAAATATTTGATTCGACCTTCAAGCTGATGTATTACAGGAGTGTTAGACCATGCCCATCTTCCTGTGAATGAGGACTCTTCTCTTCACGCTCCCTTTCGTTCTCATTGTCTATTAACCATGAAGCTAGTAATTCTTCACATGAGTAAGAAAACGATAAAATAACATCAAAAGATCTTTGTGAAGTTAATCCAAGCATGCTTTCTGCATGGACACCATCTTTGAATACATGTCGTGGCTAGAAGCAGCACACACACACACACACACACGCACACAAAAAGCTTATGAGTGGTAAGACAATCCACATTTGCTATGAATAATCATCTGTGGTTTTATTACCATAACTACAGTTGATGGAAAAATGGAAACAGATGCATATGCATTCAACAATTTCCCAGCACCGATGACATCAGCGCCGAGACCGAGCACGTGTCACACGCCACTCCGGATGCCAATTTGTCAAATCTGCTCCAGCAGAGGTCAACACGCAACATGACCGCCATTAAATGGAAATCTACACCTGGTTAAAACAAACCTAATTGACCCTATAAGGGGATTGAAGCCCAGCTGGGCTGGGAGGTAGCGTCTCAAGTCTCTGCTACACTTTCCATGCTCACGCCTCGTTGTGGTACTTCTGTACGGCACCAAAGTTCTACACCACAATCAGAGTTTTTTTCTCCATGCATTTGGATTTTCTTTTCCTTAAATTCACCACAGAGATCATACATCTTATAACAGCAGATCAGTGGATGTCGGTCAATTTGATGCAAAATCAGCATCATGTTCAATGTGTGGAAATCCCATCGGATGTCGCCGTGTATCAATTCTGTCGAATAGCCAAAACTCGGCTAGCTAAGTGTGATCTCATGTCTCGTGTTGATCCAAATGTGGAGAACGAGATCCTCCGTAGCCAAATGGACAAAAGCCAAATCTATTCGGTTTGAAGTCACATACCAACTGTTGAAAAGTTCGTCATGCTTCTGCGCTGCAGTTTGAATGAAATCCTTGAATCCTATTGTCTCCCTTTTCACTTTTAGGGAACTTTACATGACTCCTGACTACAAGTCAAGTTCTAATAGTCTAAAGGGAAACTTTTCAGTTAAAAAAAAAAAAAGTGTGTTTTCAATGCTATGTATAATAGAAAATAAATAAATAAATAAATAAAGTTAGTTTTAAAAAATGAACTTTTATCTTCTTTCATTGGGCAGATGTGTTTTTATGTTGTGTCAAAGCAATTCAAACAAGTAGAGCATTGTAAAGATTTTAAAACATGTTAACAGAGATTCTAAGGTTTGAGAAATATATAAACATGGCATAATTGCATGATTAAGATTCTAAAGTATGAACAGATTCATGAATTATAGCACCACACAGAGGTGAATTTAGACTACACTTATTGGACTCCCTTAGGATGAAGCCATTCAGTCATATCCTAAGTTTGGTCTGAATTAATCATGGGTGCCTAAGATATGCCCTCACTTCCTGTTTGGTGACTTTGCCATCAAATTCATTTCGCGAAAGAAGCAGGCAGACAAATCCAAAACGTAGGCAACCCTCGGAGAGGTCTGGAGCTATGCAAACAACTATGATCAAGCACAGAATGAGGGAGCAGAACAAAAATCAAGAACTGGGAAAGCAGCACGTGAAACAAACGGCTCGGCAAAGTCAGGAGGCAGAACGCTGAACAATACTTCGCGCAGGACAAAGACACACCGGGGTTTAAAAATACACAAACTAATCAAAGAGCAAACTGAAAACAGGACAGACTAATCGGGATACACATTGGAGACTTGGTTGGAGACGAGACATGAATCAAAACAAACACACACAAGACAATGTAAACAAAACATGAAAACATGGAAGTGCATGGCTTAGCTCGGTGCTCACTGCTTGGAGGAAATCCCTAACCCAATACGCACACATTAGGTGCTTGGCCCTGTAATTACAGTCATGTTATACAGTCTGACTTCTAAAACAGAAATGCTTTCATTTCAAATAAAATGTGTTCCTTCAGTTAAGATAACTAACTACCAAGTGCTGTTGATCATACAATACAGTTGATCATTACGGCAAAATGTTGCTAGTTTACTGTGTTGACTCTTCAGAAGACAAGAATCAGAAAATATTCCAGCATTTTTGATACAAAGACTGACCAAAAAATAAATAAATTATTAATTACCAACACATTTGTTTCAATCACATTCCTGTAATATTAATGTCAAGAACACCCATGACTGCTGACCCCCATGAAATTATCAGGGCTTACCCACCACGTCCTAAATCCCAATTGAAACCCTATGAATAACTGTCCAACGCCAGGACAATTAACTACATCATCCTCACCTTCATGTTCCCAAGTCTTCTCGCTCGGTCAATCACCAGAAACTTCTTGATGAGATCCCTGAATAGAAACATGAGGACAGCATAGTAAAGCTTTCAACCTGGACTACAAATCTCACTCCTACTCTCGTTCATTCAGTTCCTCCAACCAGGAGCCTCACAAAGAATTCCCATGAAATGTATCGCCGAATGATTGCAGCAAGGTATTCATGACTGATGGTTAAAACATTAAGCCTTAACCTCTTAAACGGATTAAAAAAAAAAAAAAAAAAAGTATGGTGACATAATCGGTTTAATACCCCAGCGCTGTTGAATTCTCAAATCTGATTGGTCACAAAGTGATGATTACGTCTTCTATAACAGCAGATTTGTGTACATTACTGTGCTCATTCTTATACGTTATCGTTTCTATAGTAAAAGCTCATTCAGGGACGAGTATAGAGTATAGTGGACTGGATAAATAACGTGTTATTTAACAATGATATGGTTATATTTTTTTTAGGAGATATTTAAAGAAGTCTTCAGGGACGTTTTCTGCCAGAGAAGACGCCATTTATTTTTTCCATATCTGTTTGAGGTCATACTGGTAGCATCGATAGTAGTGTTTCATGATATCTCTGGCATTTCTCATAACAAATATCCATAGAGATAACTCCAAATAAAATCAGCTTTCTGATCGAAAACTATTACCTGCAGCCACGTGCATGAATTATTGCTGCCTTTGTAATATTCTAAAATCACATTCACATGAATATATTCATCTCATCATGCCTCAGTGTGCCAAGTAGCTTATTAGAATTCTGATTGTAGTAGGAGGGCCTCGTATTTCTTTTGCTTATTATGTTGTCAAATTGACGTGACTGAGGCCTCGGATATGCGTGTTCGCAACGGTCTTCTCCTAACTCAGCTTGGCGCACATGGATGCTAACCGTTCTCATGTCGGTCTCTTCAAGCCTCTCCTGACGTACAGCGTTTGTCTGACCAACGTCTGGCTTACTTAGCGCAGTCAAAACGCCACTCAAACAAATGCACACACTATCGATGTTTGAAGGCACTTCAAACACAGATAGAGACCTTTAAGGCTAAAGGTCTCGAGCTGTGTTTGAAGTTCCTCCAAGTGCCTTCAAACATCGATAGTGTGTGCTGAAGCCCCTGAAGCCCAATGGATGGTCACATTAGGCTCGAGAAAGCGCCTCTTTAAAAATGGCACATCTTCTATTCATATTTGTATCGGTTTTAATTAACCGCTGTTTACGAACAAGGGATTTATATCCTTAATGCTTTCATTCTTTAACACCATCACATCCTGACCAGCTGGACTCAAAACCGCTGAGCGTCTTCTGTATGTGACGATGCTGAAAGAGTTCACTATTCTTGCTCTAGGCTTATGAGGAATGCCACAAGTAATGCTGTGAAATGAAATGGAACGCCTGCTGGTCTGATCAATCTTCCTTTCTCTTCATGAAGGTGTATTAAGATGACTGATAACACACATCAAGTCATCTCTCCATACTGCATAAGCCTGATGTATGGTGTGTGAATAGAAGGGCTGTGCAAGTAGAGTTGGTAGCTGGAGAGACACACACAGAGAGCGAGAGAGAGAGTGAGAGAAGGAGACAGAGAGAGAAGGAGACAGAGAGAGAAGGAGAGAGGGAGTCAGACAGACAGAGAGTCAGACAGACAGAGAGAGAGCCCGAGAGAGAGACAAGTGTGCATTCCTCTGCTGCAGCTGTCTCAGGCCTGAGCTAATGGGTTCACATCAACACTAGTCGGATTAGATTGCAGCACATACTGATGAGAATGTGGCGGTGTGTGTGTGTGTGTGTGTGTGTGTGCGCGCGCGCACGCGTTTGTCTCCCGACTACACTTCGGGTAGCCGTGTACAGGTCGCAGAGGCAAAGCCATCTACAAGACAGCGTATTAGCAAAATGAATCAACTTGATGAATAAGCCAATTCGGCCCTTTCTAGTCACCGTGTTAATGGAGAATGTGTAATTAAGCTGCGTTCATTTGTCTCTGCATCGTTTCGGCTCGGGCTTACTTTACGTAGAAGTCCAGATGCCGTGGAAACTCCAGCTTTCCTGCCAGGATCTTCTGATAGATGCCAAAGGGATTGTCATCAAAGAACGGCGGGTACCTGCGAACACATCAACGCAGTGGCATAGAGTGATTAGTGTGGATAAGAAGACCATAGACTCTGAAATAGAGAACATTGACTTGACTGCTTAGAAATTCATGTAAAAAAAAAAAAAAAAAATCTAATAAATTATAATCGGTTTATTTTCCTACTGCAAAAGATTGTCGAGTCAAATTACTGTTTAAAAAGGAAAGTGATGAAGACAAACACAGCTCTCGGTCTTGTTGGCAGGATTACTGAATCCACTAAATCTGTGCAAAGAGACGAGGAGTAACAAATGATGCGTCTCCGGTTGCTCAGTTACGTCAATGCCTCTTCCAATACAGAAAAACATTGGCGCCTCGGTTCAGCTGACCTCTAAAGCCCAGCCTGTCCGTCAATTCCTTATTTCACACAATATACACAACTTATTCCTTAAAACTCTATGCGTTTCATATACACGAGTGTGAACGCTATCTGCTTTCTCAGTGTTTCTCCAAGACTGCCTGTAGATCATTCACATCCAATCCTTCACCACACACACACACACACACACACACACACAATTATTAACTGTCAAATTTCAACTAAATTGTGATTTACTTCATCCATCCATTTTCAACGCTTACTCCTTTTCAGGGTCACGGGGGAACCTGGAGCTTATCCCAGGGAGCATCGGGCACAAGGCGGGGTACACCCTGGACAGGGTGCCAGTCCATCGCAGGGCACAAATCACATACACACTCACACACTCATTCATACACTACAGACACGACCATCAGCCTAACATGCATGTCTTTGGACTGGGGGAGGAAACCGGAGTACCCGGAGGAAACCCCCGACGCACGGGTAGAACATGTAAACTCCGCACACACATGGCCCTGGCGGGACTCGAACCCCGGAGGTGTGAGGCGGACGTGCTACCCACTAAGCCACCGTGCGCTGATTTACTTCAAAGATTTATTATTCAAAGCAATTTAGAGTCTAATGAGAAGGGAATTATTTACTGCCCCATGCTGCTGAAAGGAACACTACCACTACAGTATGTATTAATGCTGTATTCCTATACAAAAATAAATAAATAAATAAATAAATAAATCTCACAGACTGTAACAATGTAATATTTCATATTTATTTACCCCAGTGATGTTTGTGTCGGATATTTAATGCAACAGTTCTTGTCTTACCCGATTCACCTTGCTCATGTAAGCAGTTAAGCCAAAATAAATTCCTGTTCATTATATATGCTTATTAGAGAGATTCTGCGGTCCCGATTGAGGTTAGAAGTTCATTCCACCACTGACTGACAGTTAGTGTGAAGGTTCTGGAAGGCACTACTAAGTGTCGGTCAGTAATCAATCACAGATTGCATTGAGGTAGGAGGGTGCTGTTCCAGACAAGGAGGTAGGTGAGCATCAAGGCCTTGAATTTGATTCGGGCGGCTACGGGAAGCCAGTAGAGGGAGATAAATAAGGGTGTGACTTGGGTTCTCTTGGGCTGGTTGAAGACAAGGCATGCTCCTGCATTCTGAATCGTCTGAACGGGTTTGATGGAGCTGGCTGTGAGGCCCGAGAGTAGTGTGTAGCAGTAGTCCAGTTTTTGATATGAAAAGAGCCTGGACTAGTATCCGTGTAGCCTGATCAGTGAGACAGGGTCTGACTTTCTTGATTTACAGAATGAACCTACAAGAACGTGCAGCTGAGGTCACATAATGCGTCTTTGAAAAAAAAAAAAAAGTGCAAGCTTTTCCGAATATTGCGGCGTTTCCTTGATTTTGTGTTCATTTGTGCGATCGCAAAATCTTGGAGGAACTGGTTACCATTCTTAACATGAGTTCTGATTGTCCCATGTCACAAAACTGATCTACTCATTCACACAACAAACCTACTGTATATTTATGGACTATATATGTAAACAATACATGACAATATTAATACCTTGGTGAAATAAAAATATCTGGTCAGCTGGTAGAAATCAAAAGGCACTAAATTGGTGTATCGCTAAACTAGATGGGAGTCAGTTTTTCCTTCCTTGTTCTCCCCAGTTGCTTCATTCGTGGCTTTAAAAATAAATCCACCTGCAGCTACGGGGACAAAATCTGCCAGCACTGTAGTCTCATCAAACCTACAGGACACACAACAGTATTTTTCTGGTTTTCATATGAAGGCTAGGGGCTTCTCACTGAGGTTTCCGCCAGGAACTCCGGTTTCCTCCCCCAGTTCAAAGATATGCTTTGTAGGCTGATTATCATTTCCAAAAATTGTACATAGTACACTCGTAGAATGAGTGTGTGTGAGTGGGATAATGCCCTGCAATGGGTTGGCACCATGTCTAGGGTGTCCCCACCTCATGCCCTGAGTTCCCCTGGGATAGGCTCTCCGCAACCATTTCTAGGATATGTGGTATAGAAAAAGGATGGATAGATATGAAGGCTTAAAAGGTCCGGTCATATTTCTCAACCTATAATACACTATTAAATTTCCATCCATCCATCTTCAACTGCTTACGCCTTTTCAGGGTCACGGGGGAACCTGGAGCCTATCCCAGGGAGCATCGGGCACAAGGCGGGGTACACCCTGGACAGGGTGCCAGTACTATTAAATTTAACAAATTTATTTATTTGTATAGCGCTTTTTTTTTTTTTTAACACAATAGACATTGTCTCAAAGCAGCTTTACAGAAAGATCAACACGGTATACAGATTTAAAAAAAATGCAAATGTATCCCAACTGAGCGAGCCGGTGGCGATGGTGGCAAGAAAAAACCTCCGAAGATGTTAAGAGGAAGAAACCTTGAGAGGAACCAGACTCAGAAGGGAACCGGTCCTCATCTGTGTAACCAACTTCTAAATGAATTTTATTTATTTATTTATATATTAAAAAAAAATCTAGTGAATTATTTAAAAATCACTAACAAATAAGAACAGCCAACTCTAAATCAGCTGGCTGATTTAATGGATTTAGCAGCGGCAGGCAGCCAACACAAAGCGAATATATGAAAGCTAGGAGATGAAAAATGGCGAGAAACAATGACTTTTCAAGCCGTTTTAACCAGGAGTTAGTGAGAGAGTAGAAAGAAATTAATTCATTTGGGTTATGCAATATGAACATTCTTTTTACAAACACCACAGTTGATGGGAAAAGCTTGGAACAGGAAAAAAAAAAAAAAAAAAAAAAACAGCGGCATGTGGTGCTATTACACCTGCATAAGGGTATAATAATCCTGAAGACGCATGGACTTAACGCATGTTGACAGTTAGCTCAGGCAAGAGCAGCAGGTGGAAGCACTTAACGTGAGTGCAGTAGACTCTAGTACAGCATCAAAGCAAACCTTTTTCACCAGAGCCAGTGTAAAACTACTCATTAGTATGACTCCACTCCTGAAAGTCTGACCAGACTGAAATGAACACCAGTTGACGTTTTAGAGATCAAACTCTAGTGCTGAAGACACATTATTTGGACCCTGGAGCCAAATGGTAGAGGTTTCCATAACACGTGCTTAGTTTGGAAATCTCAATTTCCTCAAAAGATCAAAGAGGAAACAATGTGAGGGAAATGAGAGAGATTGACAGACTGACGCCACAACCGCTTCACAGGAACTGAAGGACACTGAGGTCAAGTCTCCTTTATTAGGACCAAATGGAACGCAGAGGCCATGCCTCCTTCTGGGACTGAAAGCCAGAGAGGTCACACCTCCTTCACTGGGACTAATAGACACTGAAGCCACACCTCTTCCACTGGGATCAAAAAGCAAACAGAGACCACACTCATTCACAGGGACTGAAAGTCACACAGAGACCATGCTTGTTTACTGTGAACAAAAGGCACACAGAGGTCACGCCTCCTTCAGTAGGACTGACCGACAGAGGCCGTACCTCCCTCCACTGGTACTAAATGGAGCTTCCTTTTCTGGGACTGACACAGAGGCCACACCTCTTCCACTGGGACTGACACAGAGGCCACACCTCTTCCACTGGGACTGACACAGAGGCCACACCATTTCCATGGGACTGCCATCTAAAGAGAACACCCCTTTACTGGACCCCAAAAGGCACATAGGCCATGCCTTCTCAACTGTAACTGTCAGGCACCAAGTCCATGCCTTCTTGACTGGGACTGAAGAACATGCACCATGCTTCCTTCACTGGAACTGACAGATGCCCAAATCTGATCCCAATTTTTACTTGACAAATGACGTTGTGCAATAGTACAGGCGTATTAAAAACATTGGCACCAAATTGGTGAATTTTTATACTCTCATTTAACTGTGCATTTCCTAGGTCCACGCTGACAACCAGGAAAACATCTGCATTTATGCAATGCTGAATGCACCAGGCAGGAAACTGCCCCTTCATGAAACACTTGCTACATTTCTGAAGAACCGTTATGAGGCTTTTGACAAAGTACACATGAGACAGAAGAGCTCTATAAAGCACTTAAACCTGAATGAGTCTATAAGTGTGTGCAAGACGAGGACGGAAAAGGGGGAGAGGGAGAGAGCGCGAGACGGTCTTCTAAAGGACTGGAAAAAAGGCCAAGGGCCAAGAGCGGGTCTCTGTCTCACAGGACTGAACACTTCGAAAGACGCTGAGGAGTAAGACGGGCGGGTCTCACTTTTTCCACTACGCAGGGAGAAGCTGTATAGCACATTTAGAACAGAGAAAGGTCAGATGGAGGAGCTGAAGTTACTGCTGCAAAAACATGCATAAACAATGTCAAATTCAGGTTCATCAGACAAATTAATCGGAGAATATAGTTTCTTAAACGTATTGCCACAAAACAAACAGCCGGCAATGCTAGTTTAAAATCCTTCCCTGGGGCTTTGACTGGTCATGGTGAACGTGATCACTGAAGAACGAATGAATTCAGCATCTCCTCACATTATTCTTCACTTCAAAGCTGAGCATTTTCTCTGACACGCTCATGAAATAAAAAGAACGGACACATCTCGCTTTTCTGAAACGACATTGTTTTCACTAGAGTTCGCTCTTTGGTTTTAACAGCTGCGGGTAATTAATGGGCTTTCTGCAGTTTTTAGGATATGAATTATTGTGCAAGCAGTAATGAGAACCTGTCGAGGTTATGATGATGCATGCAGGTTACTCCAGGACAGATCGCAAAATCCTAGCCAAGACCAGTGCTGATTTGTTTTGCTTACTGTATGATCAGATAAGCTATTCGGGATCCCAGAGACTCAACATCATTTTCACAGTAGAAAATATTTGAAGGAGCACAGGAACTTTAGATTGGTTTCCAGCACAGGATCTTGGGAATTTTCGGTGGGGATTTCCCTTGGAGAAGCCCATCCATCAATCCATCCATTTCCTATACTGCTTTTCTTACTGGGTCACTGGAGCCTATCCCAGGAGCATGGGGCACAAGGCGGGGTACAGCCTGGACGGGGTGCCAATCCACCGCAGGGCAGAAATCATGAATTCATACACTATGGACATTCTGGACATGCCAATCAGCCTACCATGCATGTCTCTGGGGGAGGAAACCGAAGTATGAGGAGAACAGGCAAACTCCACACACGGCAGGGGCAAGAATCAAACCCCCAACCCTGGAGGTGTGAGGCTAACCACTAAGCCACCATGCACCCCCCTTGTAGAAACCTTTTCAGGATTCCAGAAACTTTAAGTGGGACTTGTTCCAGGATCTTTTAGTTGGATTTCTACTACAGGAATCTTTTGGGGCTCTCAGGGACTTTAGGTGGGTTTCTGCACTAGACTTTAAGACCTATTTTAGTTGGGTTTCCCTTGCAGGAGCATTTTTAGGATTTCAGCTTGGTTTCCATCTTAGGAACCCATCAAGTATCTCAGAACTTTTAAGTGAGTTTAGGTGCATTTTCAGCACAGGGACTCTTAGGATGGTTTTTCACCACAGAAACATTTTCAGGTTCTCAGAAACTTTTGCAGAAAATCCAGAACATTACGAACTTCACACGTATAATTCTTGGGGTGTAACTCTGGGGTCATTTTAGCTCCATATACAGTGCTTTCCAGTACTGTGGACCAGGAACCAGCTTGCCAGTCTGAAGATGGCGTCTTAGAGCAGCTTTACAGAAAGACCCAAAAGTTTAAAAACAGTGTTTAGCCTCCTGAGCAATCAGGTTGCAAGGTTGGGGGCGAGTGAGAAAAACAAACATGGCAGACAGATTGCCAGTGATATCTCCAAATGTTTGATCTCCAGAACGCCAAAGACATTACTGTTTAAACTGACAGGTCGAGGCTCAAGATCCAAGGCATACACCCATAAAAATGGGTCTGTTGGCTTTATATCAGGGTCCAACCCAACCTACACTGATTGAAATACCTGACTCCAGTTACCCACTTTTCAGGAGGTCATTACGCCGGCGGTTCAGATGTATGATATTGTCTGAACCAAGATGCAAACAAGCTGTGTACTGAGAATCATTTCAATTTGAAGTTTGTTATGGAGCAGCGGGGAACACTAGACAGGACCATTTATATGTCGATGCATTATGGTTTCTGAACAAACTCCTTTTGTGCCGAGGAGAGCGCAGAGCTGTCGAGTTACCGTACCGCCAGGTAATTCGTCTTCGTATGAGCGTAACAAGCAGGACAGGTTCTCAGACCAGAGAGAACAGTAGCACCGCTGGGCTTCCCAGCTGGACAACCAGAAATGAAAAGCTTGTGTTGTGCAGCCATGTACAGAGGTCATGGGAGGGTGCTTACAGTGGTGTCTGGGGGTCAGGTTTGGAAAAACAACAGCAACGTCTATGACCAAACACAGACTAACATCTCACCAAGCACTGAACAATCAGGGGGATAATATCTAATTATGATTTGTCCCACCAATACTGCGATTGCAATGCAAGCTGCTAGTATTATCCATAAATAAAACTCCAGGCCTGTACTGTATGACTAGACGATATTAAATATCGACCAGACATTTAAATGATCTTTATTTTTCTTAAAAAGAAAGAAATCAGAAAAACGATGCAGTTAATAATTGAACTGTTTATCTAAACAATTGTTTCTCTGGAGTATTAAACCTGGTGTCATGTTGAAGCAATAAAACCAGCTTTCCTTTGATAAAAATCTTAATTAAAAAAAATAAATCTTGACCAAAGGAACAAAAAGCTGGATTTGATATTGCAGTGAATTACAAGCTTAAAAAAACCCCTCTCTTCAAGGGTTAAAAGCTTCCAAAGAAGTTCTAGTATTGAACCTTTTATACCATGTTCATAAGGTTCTACATAGAACCTCTAAGTTTTCGGCAAAAGAACAATTATAGGTTCTAGATTTGATCTTTTCCACTTTGAGTATATGACGCAGTGCCATTATCTGAGTTTTGAGGAGGGAATTCTGTAACGCTGAACAGCTTTGTTATGTTGCATTGCACCAGCTGTTGTATTTACACTCCTCTTAAATAATTAAATCATTTTGAAAACAGATAAACCCGGGCCAGATGTCAGGTGATGCATCTGAAGCAGCTGCAATTGTCCCACATTGCCTTCGTTAGCAGGGTGGTGTTTGTTGTCGCTTACAAAGCACATCCAGTGTTTGCATAAACTGTATGAGTACCTAGAAACATCCACTGAAGCCAAGGTGGCAACAATGGAGTGGCCCCTCCCCCTTTTCAAACAGCCAATAGCTTCCCTCACAGCCCGGGCTAAGCTGTACGTGACCGTTAGAACCACGGATTTTTATAATGTTGAGGGCGGGACACTTCGGAATTCTTTGATTGGATGGAAAATCTGATGAGAACAAGGTCATCCGTATTGGTGGTAGAGAGAGACTGTAAATTAGAGTACATATATTTTCCCCAATGTGACTTTTGTTATTGCTTTGGTGCTCCATTAGCTTATAGATAACCTTGAGGCGAACATATTCATACTAAAAGCCACAAAATTTCCAAATAATAATGATAATAAACATGTTAAAGATGTATTGTCAGGGAGAGAGAGATAGAGAGAGAGAGAGAGAGAGAGAGAGAGAGAGAGAACCTGTAACAGTCAGGGTGATGGAGGTGCATCCTGGTATATTTTACATTTGCGGGAAACCAATTTGGATTTTTCAATCGTGATTTCAATACATTTCTTAATTGTTTCAGACTGCTTTCGAGAAACCGAACGCAGCCAGATGTGTCCGTTTCTGTCTAATCCTTTCTGGTTAATGTTTGTGTTATTTCACATTTCAGAAAACTGTGCTACAAGAATGTCATGTGGTCCACCTCTTAGCCGAGTTTCAGAGGAATCGAGTGCTGCCCTCTAGTGGTGAACACGTACCATGCTCATACTGTTCCAGCATTTCTTTCTGATAAGCCACTGATGCTCTAAAAGCTGTATTAACGAGACAAACGACTGAAGACAATCAATAGCCCATGTACTTAATTCTGTCTAAATGTGTGTGTGCGCGCCCACTCACCCAGAAAGCATTTCGAAAATGAGAACTCCCAGAGCCCACCAGTCCACCGCCCGGCCGTGACCTTTACTCTGGATTACCTCTGGAGCTAAATACTCAGGCGTGCCGCACAGAGTCCACGTCCTACAGAAGCAAACAAAAGCGACAAAAACACAACTTGACATTTTGACACGACACACATATACATCATATTTATTTTACAAAATAGAATTTTGATCTGAAAATATTAGTAGGATAAAAAAAATAAAAAAATAAAGAAAAGGTGTTTGAAATTATTCCACTCTACAACATATGAAACAAAAAGGAGAATCGTGTCGGCATAACCTGCCCTTCACCTTTAATTTACACACGCACAATTGTGTGAATTATGGACTGCGGCGGTCTGATCCCATGAATAATATTTTTATTGCGAATGATCAAGATAAATATAAGATATGATGGGTATTTTAAAGTGCAGCCCCTTTCACATGTGCGTTTCTTCACGCTTATCTGAGGTCACTGGGTTTAAGGGAATTTTTCCATCCTATATTCTGTGTAGATTGAATAGTGCGAGATTTGATATTACAATATAACGAGCGGCAGAGGTGGCTCAGTGGCTAAGGCTCTGGGTTACTGAGGGTTCAAGCCCCAGCACTGCCAAGCTGCCACTGTTGCGCCCTTGAACAAGGCCCTTAATCCTGTATCATGGCTGACCCTGCTCCCTGACCCCAACCTACCAAGATAGGATAACTAACAAAACCCTGTACCAAATAAAGGCCACTGCCTCAGGGCGGCTGTGGCTCAGTCGGTAGAGCGGGTTGTCCACTAATCCACTAATTGGCGGGTTGGAGGTTCGAATCCTGGCCCGGGTGATCCCATGCCGAAGTGTATATTTAAGCAAATACTACGGTTTTTCTTCCAGCTATCAAAACATAAATCCGACAAGCTGCTAGTCAGCACTGTGAAGAGGTCGTCTCTCTGCGGAATTACCGTCTTGTCTACTGCCAGTCAAACTGCCAGGATGTTGAGACGCGAGAGCTCTCTCGCATGGCTGTAAATAGTTATCAGAACGCTTTGTGATGAGCGATCAGCATGTTATTAACGTGTAGGGTCGAATTGAAGGGTTTATTGGCGCAACTGAGGCACAGCTGCCTCAACTTTTAAACCTGGATGCATAAATGTGTACTGAATTGTTTTAGCCATAACCGAGCCATATAAACAGAGCGGTCTTTTTATTCTCTACGCCAATTTAATAATATTTAATAACTTTTTTTAAACGTTTATTTCTGAAACAGGGTTTATGGAAAAGATGATGTAGTCTACACTGATTTGAATGCTTTGTTACGTGATGGACAAGCGGACCTAATAGATCGAATAAACTGGGAATATACAGCACAAGTTTGAGGCATTTACATTTATTCATTTAGCAGACGCTTTTATCCAAAGCGACTTACGAAAGGAGACACACTCACACACCAATGGTAGCAGAGCTGCATGCAAGGTGCTAGCTTGCCATCGGGGGCAACTTAGGGTTCAGTGTCTTGCCCAAGGACACTTCGGCATGGGATCACCCGGGCCGGGATTCGAACCACCAACCACACGATTAGTGGACGACCCGCTCTACCGACTGAGCCACAGCCGCCCTTACATTACATTAGAAATTGAGTGAGTGTGTGTGGTTGTCAGAGTAAGAAAGAGAAAACACACTAGTGCGAGGGATCAGCTTGGTGGCTCCGACCAAATTGTTGAGGCCCCTCGTGGTTTCAAAACCACGGTGTTAAGGTACAGGTGTTAAGGTATTATCAAATATATTAATTAAACATCACATACAGATGAGATTGGGTTACTTTGTTAGCTAGGGATGGGCAATTTCTTATATATACACACACCGGTAGAAATTCTCCCCACGTTAAGAATGAGCCTTCTCGCGATAAGAACAATAAAGCCCAGTTGATGACGTGTTTGTGAGCGACCCGCTTCGTAGCACACGTGCAGAGCGAAAACGAGTGGACGTGCCGGACGTGAACCTGAGGAGGAGTTTATCGCTTCACGAGGAGCTACCTCTACAATCTGGAACTAGTTTGGTTACAGACCATGTTTTATTTTTAGATCAATGTTTGTCTTTCTGAGGCGCTCAAGATCACAGCGATCACTTGTAGCCAAAAACAGCGGTGCACGGTACTATATTAATATCTTCACTGCTTTCGTTATCGCAATAAACACCAGAAAATATCGTGATCTCATTTTAAGACCGTATCGCGCATCCTATTGGTCGCTACGTATGAAAATTCGCCAAGTTTATACGTTTTATTCACTCCTAGCGCTTGTAACCAAATCCGAAAGAAGACGTCCCGTTTGACCAAATGTTATTCTAGCCAGCATGAAATGTAGGACTTCAAGTCTAAGGAAAGTTCAGACTTTCAGCGTGTCTGGAGTGTTTCTAGGCGACTGGGTGTAATTTTTTTTTTTTTTTTTCTCTTAGAAGAGCACTCGAGTTCAAATTGAGATTCTGTCCGTGTGGACGTGGAAAGTGGGAAAAGGTCTGCAGTAAATGGTACCCCTCGGTGCTGCTTGGCCTCGGTTTCATTCTCTCAGCTGTGGGAGAGCGGCTGGTGCCATCAAGATACATGTACTCGCTTAGTTGCTGTGGTGATGGTGCCTTTGTGTGCAGCGGGACGGACGCTGGGAAATCTCTCTCTCTCTCTCTCTCTCTCTCTCTCTCTCTCTCTCTCTC
>JAFFST010053732.1:333595-348526 GCA_022414735.1 Noturus placidus | reverse complement strand
TCGGACCTGCGTGGTGTGTTCCTTGTTCTTCATGATGCTCTCTGTGCTTTAAACGGACCTCTGAGACTATCACAGAGCAGGTGCATTTATACGGAGACTTGATTCCACACAGGTGGATTCTATTTATCAACATTAGACATTTAGGTCAACATTGGATCATTCAGAGATCCTCACTGAACTTCTGGAGAGAGTTTGCTGCACTGAAAGTAAAGGGGGCTGAATAATTTTGCTCGCCCAATTTTTCAGTTTTTTATTTGTTTGAAATATCCAATAAATTTCATTCCACTTCATGATTGTATCCCACCTGTTGTTGAGTCTTCACAAAAAAATTACAGTTTTATATCTTTATGTTTGAGGACTGAAATTTGGCAAAAAGTCGAACAGTTCAAGGGGGCCGAATACTTTCGCAAGGCACTGTATTTTAAAATGTCAGTTTCTCAATAAAAGCATCTGCCAAAGGACAGAGAGTAGTTTATCTTAATCCAGTTTTGCAAATGGCATCTGCATTAAATGTAATGTATTTACACAGATGTAATCAATGCAGCATAATTGACTGTATAATAATAATAAAAAAAATCATTTAGCTTGTTTCTGTCTCAGACAGTTTTTGTGTGCCAGTTTCAAAGCAGACAATGGGGTTAAGGTTTCAGTGATTCTCTGCTTGCGTTGTGAAAATCTGTCCAAGGAAGAAAAGTTCCTGTGTGAGAAGGTGTGACCCAGACTGACACGCAGCGAGGCTGTAACAAGTGTACGCCCACTCCTAAGGTCGTGAAGGATCAGAGGTAACTCACCAGCGCTTAAAATTCAACAGGTCAGTGTGCCCTTTATTAACATGTGTAAAAATTACTTCCAAATATTTTTACTTTGGCAGATAATTGGACTGAACTCTGGCATTTAAACGACCTCTTTCTTGAAGTTGAACAAAAAATGTTAATACAGGGTATTTGAAAACATTTGATTGGCAGTTATATAACTTAACACACAGTTTCATGTACAGTTCTTCGTGCACACAGACAATGAAAATCGGAAAGGTCTCTTGAGTTTCTGTGAGTGGGGTAAAACAGACGGTTAATGAACAAAAAGTGCACAACCTCTTTTCCTACTGGACATCATGGAATCTTTACCAACATGTGAGGGTTATATACTCACTGGTTAGGAACGCCAAACTCACAGTTGAAGCCCAGGTGATGTTTTTCTAGTCTTCAGATGTCCAGATTTTCTGAGCCTGTGTCCACTGTAGCCTCAGATTCCTGTTGTTGGCTGATTGAATGATGGAAAAAATATGTGGGCTTCTCCTTTTGTAGCCCATTTGTGAGCACTTTGTGAGTTCTGAAATGCATTTCTGCTCAACGCGGTAGTAAAGAGTGGTTATTTGAGAGTTATTTTTGCAGTAGCCTTCCTGTCAGTCTGACCATTCTCTCATGTCCTATCTCATCAACGAGGCTCTGCTCACTGGTTGTTGTTTTTTTTGTTTTGTTTTTGTTTTGCTCACCATTCTGTGTAAAATCTAGAGGCTGTAGTGTGTGAAAATCCCCAAGGCTCAGCAGTTCATATGTTTGATATGAACATTAACTGATGCTCTAGACTTGTATATGCATGATTTTATACATTGTGTTGCTGTCACATTGGTTGACTGGATAATTGCATAATGGAATGAATTTGCCAGTGTATAGGTGTTCCTAATAAAGTGGTTGGGGAAAAAGGTCTATCTAATATGGACAATTATTATGATCTTTGTTAAAGTCGGAATAAAAAAGTTAATATTGAAGACTTTGCCAGTCACGGACAAGATGAGAACTTGAACGGAAAGCTTGCAAGGCCCAATACTCCTCAATCCTATTCCGGACCTCTTCCGGTGTTCGTTTTGGTTATATAACGTCTGAATTGGAAATAGTAACCTGTTCTGGAAGTTTCAGAGAAACAGTTAGACACAGTTGCAGTTCTTCAGACATAACATAGACAATGCCAACTATATCGAGGCCATATCCTTGGGAACAATATCACCCAGCGTAGAGCACCAATCCAGCCAAGCACAGACATTTCGGCATGGCATCATGAACTGTCACGAGTAATATTTATATCCAAGAAGATACCGAACCGCATCCAGTAAGAGCAGACAGTCTTAGCTGACCAGCACGATGAATCGAATACACTGTGTGGTCTTTTCCTCTCACAGCCAGCATTCTCAAAACCCTCATATGATTTCGAAATCCAATAATGTCACGGACTCTCAGTCTCGCAAGGAGGGAAGCCCACAGCTCAGCAGTTTGAGAACACTATCTTTTCGTGGAGCAGAATGCATTGACATAGCGGCCAGCTGCTGCTGTATTCGAAATTCTACGGAGACCTGCTAAAACAGCGGTGTCAGGCCACAGCAGAAGCACAGCAGTACAAGATGAATTGGTGTGGAAATGCTGAAAACACTGAACTTCCTCTGGGGGTCAGATATACACTAGCACTCTATTTAGCACATATGAGAGTAGATTACAAACACAGTATGAAGAATTTCATATACTAAATAGGCTAAATTAGGCTTCAGTAAACTGCTAGCATTTGGCTGTTAAGTCTTTTATAGAAGGCAGAATAAAAATAGAAATGGGACAAAACTATCCAGAAAATTATCATTTTCCTCACATGTGCTGGTTTAACATCTCAAACAAGCCTCTGTATTACACTATAAATACTTAGCATCAACTGCTAACTCCCAACATTGACTAACATCAACACGCCATTTTATTTTTTGACTGCTGAAGTGGTGAATACAATAATATGAATCTTCTCACATAATTGTGCTGAACAAAAACGTATGTTAATGTAGCATGTGTAACCCTGTTTGAACTAGTGTTAAACACTCTGCTTTAACTTTAGCATGTTCAGGATGAGAAGGAGACTTCCTCAATAAAAACTGAATTCAAAATGGCTTCCTATTCCATAGACAAGTAAACCATAATTTTAGTTTACTTCCGAGAATAAGCTACGTTATCAATTTCTTTCACTCTCCACATTCCTCTTCATTTATCAATCACAGTCCTTGTTCGTCCTCTCCACTGAGATCTCGGGCATCTCTCTTTATCACTGGGATTTCCTCTTCTTGTAGTGTGCACCGATTTTTTGATGTGATGGCCTCTCGGGAACGTCGCTCTGTGTTCTGCTCTCTCTTTAAAGCACTTGTAGTGGCTCAGAGGCTCATCCGTGTGCTAAATCAGCCATGGGTTGAAGGATTATGTTCTACTCAGGTAAGCTTAGTGAAAGGGAATGCTTTGTAGCGTCAACATTTTGCCTGCAAGCACAGCTCAGATCCTGTTCCCATCTGTTTAAGTTTTTCAGATGCTCGTGATGGAGTTAGCCACGCATGTAATTGTCATTTAATGTGGTCTGATTGTCCCAGTGCTGGTCGTCCTCTGGCTCTCTTGCCATCTGTTTAGTGGTTAGTGTCGCCCTCTAGCTGCTAACTGCTGGGGCTTTGACTAGAATTAAGCCTCCACTTGATTTTGCCCCATGGTTCATTTGAAAGGAAGGAAGTAAACAAATATGTCAGACAGCAATAGGAATAACGATACTTTTCAGTGCGTCAGATTACCAATAAATGCAGACTCTCCCGACCGACATATATATATATATATATATATATATATATATATATATATATATATATATATAGAGAGAGAGAGAGAGAGAGAGAGATGTGTGTATATATATATAGAGAGATATATAGATAGATTTATGTATATATAGAGATAGAGAGAGATAGATGGATAGATAGATAGATAGATAGATAGATAGATAGATAGATAGATAGATAGATAGATAGATAGATATACAACGTAGTACTTAAAGAGAATTTCTCTCCAGATAATAACCATTATAATAATACCCTCATTATACTTCCGCAGTCACACACAGGTCATGTATACACATATACATCTTAACTTGAACTGGCTCTAAATCATTATATTGAATCATTATCAAATGACTCATAAGATCCATTGGATTCTTTTTGATTACAGTCTCATTGTGTGTAATTTACAACCTTAGAGAATCATGGATACTGATATATTTTCAGCAAGAGCACCACAGGATCTTGTCATTGTTTAAAAAAGAAAAGTGAGTTGAGTCGGTTCCAAACCTTCACCGGAAGAAAAAAAAACAAACCGTGTGAGAGTCGAGTCGCTCATGAACGACACATCAGTTACTCTCAGAGAGCCTGAGAAAAACCCTTTTTCACCCTCACACCAAACCAGACATTTTTCATCATTCCTATTTTCCAAAGCTGACGCACAGCAGAAGCCGACAATAAGTATAATCAGACAAAACATACACACCGACCAATGCTGGTTGTGTCATCATCCAATTATCCACTGAGAGTTTTACAGACGTGTTTGGATGTAGCAGCGCTTCCCACATCAACAGAACAAAAAGAGTGAGCTGTTGAGTCTCTTGGTTGTTGTTGATTAGGAGCTCGTGCCCATAGGGAGCACAATGCAGATGGCGTTTTGCATGTTTTATGAGTCGTTCGCATCGGCATGCTTGTGTCAGGAATACTAACAGAGCCGGGTTCGTAAATCAAAAGGTTTTGAGGAGCGGCGATCAAAAGAGGCTGGAGACAGGAAGGTAAATTGTATGTGCAAGCCTGTGTAGTAGCTCTAGAACCAGTTTGGAATTTATTAGCATCAAAAGGACGTCTGTTCTCTGGTAAAGTACAGAGGTCAAGAGGGACACAAGTAAGAACTCAAACAGGAGCATTTCCTGCATCAGAAATCTTAGAATTATGGTGTTACCTCAGACTGTTATAAAGCTCTGGCACTGGAGACTCCTTCCAGAAATGTTAAATAAACATCTCCTTACAGAACACATCAACATAGGTCAACAATTAAACACATTTTTACATTTGTTTATGTGGAGCATCCACCATGTACGTTGTTTTACTATAGAAATAGTAGAATATATATTTCTATATATAATATAATCTGAGCTTCTCGTCATCCCAGCCTGCACCTCAATCAACCACAACCTCACTGAACCACTCGGCTCAACCACACTCAAGCCAACAAGGAGAGCCAGGAGCTTTGGGGTGACATTTGATGACAGCTTGACCTTCACAGACCACATTTCATCAACTGCATAGTCCTGTAGGTTCATTCTGTACAACATCAAGAATGTCAGACCCTATCTCACCGAACAGGCTACATGGATACTAGTCCAGGCTCTTGTCATATCAAAAACTGGACTACTGCTACACACTACTCTAGTCAAACCCCTGCTCCATCAAACCCGTCCAGATGATTCAGAATGCATGTCACACCCTTCTTCATCTCCCTCCGCTGGCTTCCTGTAGCCGCCCGCATCAAATTCAAGGCTTTGATGCTCACCTACAAGACCTTGTCTGGAACAGCACCCTCCTACCTCAAATCTCTCCTGAAGGCTTACGTTCCCACACGCAATCTGTGATCGGTTAACGACCGACGCTTAGTAGTGCCTTCCAGAACCTTCACAGTAACTGTCAGTCAGTGGTGGAATGAACTTCCAACCTCAATCCGGACCACAGAATCTCTCACTATCTTCAAAAAACAGTTAAAGACCCACCTCTTCTGTGAACACTTAACCCCTAAAAAACACCAACACCACATTATCCGTTAAAAAACAAACAAACAAACAAACAAACAGACAAATAAACAAATAAACGTACTCTTACACTTCGACTCTGCACACTTTGCTTCTCTAGAACTGTGCTAAAAGATCTTGTATGGTAGGAAGCACTACCTGTATTGTTCTCCGCTTGAGATATCACTTTGCTTGTATTTCCTCATTTGTAAGTTGCTTTGGATAAAAGCGTCTGCTAAACGAATAAAATGTACATGTAAATAAAGAAAACTAACGTATCAGAAAGAATACATTAATACAAACTAGCGTCTGTGCCGTTCTGTTATAGAAAATGAATCCAAGACTTCAGACCAATCAGATCAAGCATTCGGCACCACTGTGGTAAAATTATTTATTCCTTCATTTCATTTATGTTTAGATTGTTAGACATTTAAAGTGAGAACATCTCTATCCACATTTCTAATCCTTTATTTATTTAATTATTCGTTATTATTTAATTTGCATTAAATACAGACAGTTATTTACTTTTCCACATAAGTCAGAGATGATGTGAGTCATGCTGTCTATTATCTATGATATCTTCCTTTTTTTTTCTTTTTCTTTTTTTTTAAACCAGTTCAGAACACTGCAAAAGAAATAAAGAAAGAAAGAAAGAAAGAAAGAAAGAAAGAAAGAAAGAAAGAAAGAAAGAAAGAAAGAAAGAAAGAAAAAAGGAATATGTTAAAATATTTTTCTACCCTGGAATGCTGGGAAGCATGAAGATAACAGGCTTCTCTTCTGCTTTTACTCTGACACACTCACTAGGACGTTTGGATCATGTTGTGTGTCAGCGATGCGCGCGCACACACACACACACACACACACACACACACACACACACACACACACACACACACACAGTCAGGGGAGTGATGGACACTAATGGCAAAACAGAATGTCAACCCAAAAGTCTGCATAGTTCAAGACAGACTGTCAAACAGAGAAAAACCCAGTTTGACTTGTGCCACAGAATATAATGGTGAAGGATAGGATTTCTCTGGAAGCATCATTTATAGTCCTTTGAGCTGCGACTTCTCTGATAAACTCTGATACTCTGCATATCTACACACACACACACACACACACACACACACACACACACACACACACACAAAACCCCCACAAAGTCGACAAGTGTTTTCATTGTGCCTTGAAGTTAGAGTCTATTTTATATTAAACCCACGTGACAGATTATACGCTGCATTCGACTCAAACCCGTAACTCGGAATTTTCGACCTCAGACCATGAAATACCCAAGAAAACTACTCAAACGATCTCCTCAACTCCGAGCTCAGCAAGCGACATCAAATTAACATGGCTGCTCTCTGTCGGAACAGTAAACCAAGCAGTACTTCTTTACATTATACTGTATATTTACATTTACATTTATTCATTTAGCAGACGCTTTTATCCAAAGCGGCTTACAAATGAGACACACTCACACACCAATGGTAGCAGAGCTGCATGCAAGGTGCTAGCTTGCCATTGGGGGCAACTTAGGGTTCAGTGTCTTGCCCAAGGACACTTCGGCATGGGATCACCCGGGCCGGGATTCGAACCACCAACCCTACGATTAGTGGATTAGTGGACAACCGGCTCTACCGACTGAGCCACAGCCGCCCTAATATACGCTTTAGATCTATCAACATACAAACATATTCACTCGTTAAATCTATTTACACTGAATATACAGTTTGCTGTTTTTAGCTTCTTGCTAACAAAATACAAACATGACTCGTGTCTCGATCAGCTCGCTAGTTCAGTAGTCAGGCCACTGATCAGGGTTGTCCCAATTGCAAAATCCTTCCAGTGTACTGGAAGTGACGTCATGAAAGAATACAACTGTATACATAAGTGTTAGAGGCATGTAATCATTTTTAATTCACTTCCTATCATGTGATTAAGCCAATTTCCCGGAAGCAACACTGGAAGAGTCGATTCCTCCAAATGGTTATGAGGTAAACTTTACACATGTTGTGTTGATTTGTTCATATTTATTACAATTACATTTATTCATTTCGCAGATGCTTTTATCCAAAGCGACTTACAAATGAGAGCACATTCACACACCAATGAAAGCAGAGCTGCCATGCAAGGTGCTAGCTTGCCATCGGGGGCAACTTAGGGTTCAGTGTCTTGCCCAAGGACACTTCGGCATGGGATCACCCGGGCCGGGATTCGAACCACCAACCCTACGATTAGTGGATTAGTGGACTGCCTGCTCTACCGACTGAGCCACAGCCGCCCCAGTAAACGTCTCTAGAGAAACTCGAACAGAAGGGACTTTATTTGGATTTTAAATTCTATGGAAAATTTTCTAAAACGTTCCGTGCTCTTTAAAAAAAATGTCATGCATTTCACAAGTTTAGAATTCTGTCAATAAGATATGAAAAAAGGAAAAGAAAAAACTGTGAAGAAATGTATTTTCCCCTTTTCTTGTATCTACAAAGACAGGCTACTTGAAAAGCCAGGATTTACAGCTTCAGCATATCTTTATGCAATGCATTTATTTCATTTATTTACCAGTACAAAAATCCATCAAACTGGACTTTTTTTAATACAAAATCCTCCACTGATTCCACATCCGTACACTGGCGCTGTAGCGAACGTCTTCTCGGGAGAACCTGCTCCTCAGAGCATGGAAGTATGGGCCACTGCTCCATGCTGGCCACCTAGATAAGCCCCAGAGCCTGTTGGGAAATGCGTTCCTCCCAGCTTTATCAGCTTAAAACACGAGCTCTTTCTACTCCATAATTTTCTGGGCCGTGCGGCTAAGTGGAGAACTTTCCAGAAGCCTGAATCACCTCACTGAGGACAGAGAAAGAAGTGGACAGCATATCAGCATCAAAAGTGAATCAGCAGACTTTTATCTAACTAGACTTGGTTACTTTTATCGTAAGTTTGCACACCCTTAGAGCAGAGATTATATTCACACCAATGGAACATTTGGTGTATTATGTCTCACACTTCTTTATTTTTTATGATCACGAATAACATAAAATAGCTAAAAGTGTATGCTATGATATTAATACTAAACACCATCCATCCATCCATCCTCTACTTTTTACTCCTTTATCAGGGTCACGGGGAACCTGGAGCCTATCCCAGGAGGCATCGGGCACAAGGTGGGGTACACACTGGACAGGGTGCCAGTCCTAATACTAAACACACCCTACGTTAATAGCTGTTTACAAGTTTGCATATCCGTTTCTGAATGTAATATAATTATTATCTTATAACTTGTTTGTCCAAACTCTGCCTTTTTAGCAGTCCAAGTTTATTTTATATCCTCTGAGCAGGATTTAAATCCGGCTCAACATAAGGATTCTTGGTAACATGACAAAATGACAAACTTTGTTGTTTTTTTCTTTTTTTTTTGACTTTTCCTTTTCATTTTTCAAGAAAGAGAGGGAAAAACAGGCTGGTGATGGAACAAACTTGTTGCACGGATAATCCATGACATTAAATATGACTATAACACACATACAAAGTACTACATTTCGTTCTTTAATAAATTAATAAAAAATCTAATAAAAAATATTAGTAAATATTTTTCACATTGTAAATATGAGTGGTTAACACGTTCGCCTCACACCTCCAGGATCCAGGGTTCGAGTCCCACCATGTGTGTGCGGAGTTTGCATGTTCTCCCTGTGCGTTGGGGGTTTCCTCCCCCTGTCCAAAGACCCTGTCCAGGACCCTGTCCACGGTGTACTCCGTCTTGTGCCCGATGCCTCCTGGGATAGGTCCAGGTTCCCCGTGACCCTGATAAAGGAGTAAGCGGCAGAGGATGGATGGATGGATGGATGGATGGGCCAACTGTAAAAGAAAGCTACAGCATCTTTTTCTTCACTACCCAGAAACCACAGGGGATGCAAACCTTTGCACACAACTGTACATCGTCACTAAAAATAACATATTTGAACTAAGATGGTCTCACAGTTACAAATTTGCCACAATTCAACCTATCAAGAGGTGACTCGTATGACAAGTTACAAATATGACGTATTAGTAGCTGTAACATACTTATAACCCAATTCATATGAAATTCAACACAATTGATTGAAGTGAAATTTTAAATTGAAATAAATTTGTTACACTGGCACTCTGTCCAGGGTGTACCCCGCCTTGTGCCCGATGCCTCCTGGGATAGGCTCCAGGTTCCCCGTGACCCTGAAAAGGAGTAAGCGGTTGAAGATGGATGGATGGATGGATAAATTTGTTACTAGCTTAAATATTAAACGTATCACGTGTGTAACGTCTTATATGTTCTTTTCCCCATTCAAAATCTTTGGGGGATGCAAAAACTTTCGCACCCAAATGGAGCTGTTCTACATATGAAATATTAAGGACAGTTAGACATCCGTATAGACATTATATTAAAAAATAGCACTCATTTTTAATACAATTCGGTCGAGATAAATAAGATAAACTTCAGCTGAAATGTTTTTTGTTTTGTTTTCTGTGCTTTTCCGGATCTGTTACACTGATTTTCAGACTTGGATTGCCACTTTCCCTATCGAAAAAAAAAACCATCTGTCAGAGCATGAGGTGTTCTGAAAAAAAGAAAAAAGAAAAAAAAAATACAAAAGAAAATAAAAACATTTGTTTAGTGGTAATTGCACTAATTAAGCAGCTGCGCTCAAGCAACGTGAGCTGATGGACTTCACATCAATGTCCTCGGGAAAAAGACACACAGAATGTCTGCCGCATGCTAATTCACTTTCAAGGCTGAAACAAGGACATCTCAGTTCTACTCCTTGAGGGATTTATTAAAAAAAAAACAACAACAACAAATAAGAATGTCTGTAATGACTGATAATGACTCGAAAACATTTCATCATAGCATTTCATTCTGTATATTATCCAGAAATCCAAGCTGATAGCGCCATTTTTGCCTTACAACTCCATGGCATGGGCTCCGTCCTTTTCAGACAGACGTCTACGAGCGAATTTGCACCTTTCAAGCTAATTAAAAAGCTGCATCCTGTACCTGTAGGGGTTGTGATAACAACGGGAGAGGAAGGAAGTTCATTCTCTAGGTTCTTAGAATCAGAATTATTTCATTGTGTGTTACATTGTGATAACGGATTAATGGAAGTGTGAGTGCTGGAGAGAGCAGCTTACAAAATGATTAAACACCATTGTAGGATAAAATCATACTTAGCTTGGTCTCATGCTAACAGTGGAAAAGTGGCAAACTTGGCAGACTAACATTTACATTTATTCATTTAGCAGACGCTTTTATCCAAAGTGACTTACAAATGCGAGCACACTCACACACCAAGGGTAGCAGAGCTGCCATGCAAGGTGCTAGCTTGCCATTGGGGGCAACTTAGGGTTCAGTGTCTTGCCCAAGGACACTTCGGCATGGGATCACTCGGGCCGGGATTCGAACCACCAACCCCACGATTAGCGGATTAGCGGACAACCCGCTCTACCGACTGAGCTACAGCCGCCCTAACATATAAGATATGGTGTGTTTTAAATTCGGAACTGATGGGGATGGGGTTCAGCGTACATGTAAACTGCTTATACATCTATGTTGTATGTTTATCCAATAGTACTGTTGAATTCTCAATTCGGATTATTCAGAAATTGTTGATTCAACTGATGAGGGAATTTTTCCTCAATTGTCTAATTCACACCCACTCGTCAGGTCTCCCCTATTATAAGACAGCTTCCCCCCGATGGTCACATGCTTCCTCTGAGACATATGAAGCCAGCCAACCAAATCTTTTCAAACTGCCGCTCCTGCTGCATCACAGGGCAGCGTAACAGACTTGTCTGCATACATGAGCTCACACATGGCTATGATTGGTTGCTGTCACTGTGATTGACAGGGGAGGAGAGAGTATGTCATCCCTCCCACCCGGTGAGCACGGCCCATTTTGCTCTCATGCACGTAGGAACCATACCAACTCATTTCTATTGTATGGTAACAACACAGGGACTCGTAGAGTAGGTGCGTGCTGTAAATGAATTAAAGATATGTGTAGTTATCCATGTGGTGAGGTTTTATGTAAAACGTTCGTTTGCCACAGTGCAGGATGGGAAATGTAGAAACTGGTTTGTGGTGATATGACAATGATGAGCTGCGTTTTGTCCAGAAGTTGGTATATTTTAGGAGTATGAGTAAAGGAACGCCAGTATCAGACTGATTCCAGTAGCTGTAAATCAGTAAATCATGTAAATCAGTTCTGGCCACCCAAGATGGCCGGCCAGTATGCATGCTGTTGTACAAGCTCTGATCTGCTTCCAGCATGCATATCCCCCCCACCTCTCGCCCCTTTTTAGAGGTTATAAAGAGTGTTTTACTGAGACATTCTTTACTGCCATCAGCAAAATCTCTCCTCTCATTTCCTGTTGAGTTGGGAAACTGCAGTTCTCCCACTGGAGCAGACCTCCTTTTACTGGATTTACACTGTGGACTGCAGCAAATTACTCTGACCACAAGCCATCGACCCACATCGACTGTCATTACTGTAGCAGATCTGTTGAGTTTGTGACCAATTGGATTAAACCTGTTGACTTACAGAGCCAAATGCTCCACTCACAATATGGCCTTTGACAGCAACACACACACACACACACACACACACACACACACACACACACACATCCAGCGTGAAGCTATATGTGTTACTCTATTGATCATTTGTTCATCATATTTTAATACACAGATTGCTGAGAAATTAAAGGATTTGCACATCTACATAGAGGGAGTATCAAAAAACAACAGATACTGTCATAGTTTATTCAGTTCTCACAGTGACTATTAATGGAAATTACAAAATCGAAGATTGGCTAGTTTGTTTCATTTGAACTCGAAGCCCTTCTCAAGATCAATGTCTTTGTGGTAAAAATGAGCTGATCTGCTTGAAGCCAATGTCAATGGCACCTTTGTTATCCCTACAGGAGATATTTGGTCAACGTAGCCAGATAGACAACAATACGGGTCATTTCGAAACTCAAAACATTTTTGTCTTTCCAGGATTTGGAGAAGGTAATTCATGCTTTTATAACTTCTCGCTTAGATTACTGCAATTCTTTATATATGGGTCTTCCTCAGTCATGTCTTGCTCGTCTTCAGATGGTCCAAAATGCAGCTGCAAGGCAGTTGTCTAGGGCAAAGAAGTTCGATCATATCACCCCTACTTTAGCATCGCTTCATTGGCTCCCGGTCCGTTTCAGAATCCAGTTTAAGATTTTGATGTTTGTTTTTAAAACTCTTAATAATCAAGCTCCTTTAAATCTAAAGGATCTTCTTATGCCACATTCAGCTAACAGAACTCTACGATCTTCTGATAGGTTTCTTTTACATGTCCCTCGTTCGCGGTTAAAAACTGAGGGGGATAGAGCATTTTCTGTTGCAGCACCCAGCCTTTGCAATCAATTGCCACTGGAAATCCGCCTCGCACCATCCATTAGCATTTTTAAAAAGAGACTTAAAACACATCTGTTTTGTCAGGCTTTTGGATCAAATTTTGAAAGTTAATGTTGTCTACTGTCTGTTTTTATTTATTTTATTTTTTATTCTGTTTATTTTATTCTCTTATTCTGTTCAGCACTTTGGTCAGCTTTGCTGTATGAAATATAAGCTATATAAATAAATTTTACTTACTTACTTACTTACTTACAATACATAATATAGGCTCGATCACAGATGTAGCATCACTCTAATTGAAGTACAGGGACTGATGGGAGTTTGCAAAAAGGGCTTTAGTTCAAAACTCGCATGTGTAAACTTGACCCAGTTTACTTTGACTAGTTTCATGCATCTTGTAGCAGGATGGTATCAAGATAAATGTGTAACCACACACACACACACACACACACACACACACACACACACACACACACACACACACATAGACTGAAATCTGACCTGTATATAATGTCTATAATATATAACCTCTGGTTTTCCATGTCTCTCATTTTTCAAGGCAAAACGGTGGTTCCTGTCATTTTTGTCATTTCCCCCCACACAGTGCTAATCTTTTGGTGTTCATAACACAACGGATACGTACAACAAGCTCTGAAACAACAATTTCATTTCTAAGTCTAATTTGAAACTAATTCAGATGTTGACTAGCCAAACGAGGTGTGCTAGTTTAGCAATTTAGCAAATGCTCCTGTAATCCCAAGTTGGCTGCTTTGGTAATTTAGGAATATTTGAACTGGGCTAAGCTAACAATTAGTTTGTAGACCACCTTTTGATTTCTTCCATCGAGAGTACTGTCAGCAAGCACTAATCCACCAAGCTGAACTTTCAACATGTGATATTTGGTCAAATTTTAGTGCAGACAATTCCGGATTAGTCAAAAAAAAAAAAAAAAAACCTGTCTGTATCTTAAAAATCATTTTCCTTAAGGGACAGAAAAAAAAATCCAGTCAGCACCTGGCAGAGTTGTCTGGCAGCTTTAACAGTGAGATGATCTTGTTGCAGCTGGAAAACTAAAACCTTTTATAGAACTTGAAGAGATTGTTATAAGAATGGTAGTAACGCTGTATTCAGCCAAAGTCCAGTTGCAACCATAATTGGATAAAAACCAAACAGAACATCCTGGAGCCTATCCCAGGAAGCATCGGGCACAAGGCGGGGTACATCCTGGACAGGGTGCCAGTCCATCACAGGGCACAATCACATACACACTCACACACACATTCATACACCACGGACAATTTAGACACGCCAATCAGCCTAACATGCATGTCTTTGGACTGGGGGAGGAAACCGGAGTACCTGGAGGAAACCCGTGTGTTGAGAACATGCAAACTCCGCACACACATGGCCCTGGCGGGACTCGAACCCCAGACCCTGGAGGTGTGAGGCGGACATGCTAACCACTAAGCCACCGTGCGCCCCCAAACAGAACATAAATAACACATTTCAACAATGTACAGTGGTGTGAAAAAGTGTTTGCCCCCTTCCTCATTTCCTGTTCCTTTGCATGTTTGTCACACTTAAGTGTTTCGGAACATCAAACCAATTTAAACAGTAGTCAAGGACAACACAAGTAAACACAAAATGCAATTTGTAAATGAAGGTGTTTATTATTAAAGGTGAAAAAAAATCCAAACCATCATGGCCCTGTGTGAAAAAGTGATTGCCCCCCTAAACCTAATAACTCGTTGGGCCACCCTTAGCAGCAACAACTGCAACCAAGCGTTTGCGATAACGTGCAATGAGGCTTTTACAGCGTCCTGGAGGAATTTTGGCCCACTCATTTTTGCAGAATTGTCCTAATTCAGTTACATTAGAGGGTTTTCGAGCATAAACGGCCTTTT
>JAFFST010053732.1:312098-324026 GCA_022414735.1 Noturus placidus | reverse complement strand
AGCAACTGAGTAGAACTCCAAAGATCTACTGGAGCAACTGAGTAGAACTCCAAAGATCTACGGGAGCAACCAAGTAGAACTCCAAAGATCTACTGGAGAAACTGAGTAGAACTCCAAAAATCTACTGGAGCAACCAAGTAGAACTCAAAAGATCTATTAAAGCAACTGAGTAGAACTCCAAAAATCTACTGGAGCAACTGAGTAGAACTCCAAAGATCTACGGGAGCAACCAAGTAGAACTCCAAAGATCTACTAGAGCAACCATGTAGAACTCCAAAGATCTATTAAAACAACTGAGTAGAACTCCAAAAATCTACTGGAGCAACCAAGTAGAACTCCATAAATCTCCTGGAGCAACCAAGTAGAACTCCAATGATCTATTAAAACAACTGAGTAGAACTCCAAAGATCTACTGGAGCAACCAAGTAGAACTCCAAAGATCTACTGGATCAACCAAGTAGAACTCCAAAGAACTACTGGAGCAACCAAGTAGAACTCCAAAGATCTACTGAGAATCTACTGGAGGAAGAGCTACTGGATCTTCCTAACCATCTAACCATGTAAAACTCCAAAGACCTACTGGAGAAAAAAAATAGAACTGCAGTGATCTACTGGGTCAACCAAGTAAAATTCTATTGATGTACTGGAGGAACCAAAGAAACCTTGAGGAATGCCTTTTGTTTTTAAAAAGAGTCTAGTATGAGGGGCAGCTCATGTAGCTTTCCAGTGGTCTTGCTTGTTAAAATTCCTGTGTATTTTGCTAGATTTGATGTATTATAAATGAGACTCATTCTGAAGGTACATGTTGGGAATAAAAGTTCAATCTGGAAGTGTAAATGGTTCTTTGGTTTGCCCATTTGTGCAACAAAGTGCTCCCTATCTTCAAATCCTTTTAGAAAGCCAAGAATCCTATCTAAAGATCTCTTAAATAACCCTTTTCTGTCAGAGACAGATAGTGACATTCTCTCTGAAGGAAAGTGGAAAAGATGGTGCATTTGACAGTTTTGAGAGAGAAAAAGAAGGGGGAAAGAGAGGATGCTATTATGCTATTATGCTATTATGATGATATGGTTTGGAATAGACCTCCTTCAAATAGATGAATAGCTTGTGACTTAGAACAAGCCTTTGGCTGTATAGGTCTTAATTTCAACTGGATTGAGAAGCTAAATGACCCCTTCCCAAGGGTGGAAATGGCGTAAGGGAACCAGAGAGTGCAGTACATGGGTCATAGCACCAATCAACCTACCCTACAAACTGACTCAAACAGCCAAAGAACACTTAACACTTTTCTTTATGAAGTGGTTGATTGTTTTTTAATAGCTTTACTGGAGCAGCAATGGTTCCTTTCTGTACAGGAAGATCATATATCTTCTGTCACACATATAACCAAGTGTGCAGATGCTGTATGTTTGTGAATATGAAGCATTTTGAGATATTATGTGGGTTCCATTATCATGTTTGGTCTGAATGTCATGTGAAGGGCATTTCTATAAAATGAATTCAGAAAATACATTGACATGCTCTGCCAATTAACTGGGAACTAAGCCCTTTCTAAGGTAACAAGCTGGGAAGGTAGCCTCCTGGGACTAATAGGAAGACCAAATAAAGAGCTTAATATAGTCTCCTCAGGTAACTGCTCTGGTAGAAATACCAACAGTTCCAGTAATTATTATGTAATGATAACCCTAATAATAGCTAGCGTTCCAACCAACCGTTAGTCCACACATAGGGCTTAAATGTGACAATTGACCTTATTTACATAATCGTTTAAATCAAACTCGATTTCACACTTATTCCTAAATGAATGTTAACACAGGCCTCACCATTTTTAACTGCGAGTTTTATGCTCTGCATTCAACATGACATTTTGGTATTCCACTAAGCTCTCTTCTAGGACCACTGCTTTATTTCTTATTTACTACATCTGGGTACAATTATTTGTCCTGACATGGATATCCTAAAGATTTGCACTAAAATGATTTATACCCCCAATTCACTCAGGCTTCAGTGGATAATCTCACCTGGATAGTGTAGTCTTGTAGTTAAGCACTGATACTGTAATAATAAAGACACATCCCAGGACACTTTTTCACAGTGTCGCTCAGAAGATGGCAGATTCCCTTTTTAGTCTGTTTCATCAAGGAGTTGTCTTCCTTGCCATGGTCACCTCTGGCTTGCTGATTAGGGATCAATATCTACATCTGGAGTTCTGTGAAGCTGATTCTGTGCAAAAAAGGCAAGTCCAGATTTAGGGTTAGCCCAGCCACAGATTCCAACTCCTGTGGGATCGCCAGACATTCTCGAGTCAACTGTGAGATTGAATTTTTTCCAAAGATCCTGGGGTCTCTTTCCAGTGGTGGCATCTACTGGACCGACCAAATAGAACTCCATAGCTCTACTAGAGCAACCAAGTAGAACTCCATAGATCTACTGGAGCAACCAAGTAGAACTCCATAGATCTACTGTAGCAACCAAGTAAAACTCCATAGATCTACTGTAGCAACCAAGTAGAACTCCATAGATCTACTGTAGCAACCAAGTAGAACTCCATAGATCTACTACAGCAACCAAGTAGAAATCCATAGATCTACTAGAGCAACCAAGTAGAACTCCATAGATCTACTGGAGCAACCAAGTAGAACTCCATAGATCTACTATAGCAACCAAGCAGATCTCCAAAGATTGAGTAGAGCAACCAAGTAGAACTCCCTAAATCTACTCAACCAACCAAGTAGAACTCCATAGATCTACTATAGAAACCAAGTAGAACTTCATAGATCTACTGGACCAACCAAGTAGAACTCCATAGATCTACTGGAGCAACCAACTAGAACTCCAATGAGCTTCTGGTAACGTGCCCAAACTGCCTCACTTGGCTCCTCTCAATTTGGAAGAGCAATGGTTCTAATCCAATGGTCTCCTAGTTTGTTGAGGTCCTCACCATATCGTCAGGCCAAATGTAAGGATATGGATGTCGATTGTCTCTTGTAAACAGAGCTCTTCATCTGCAAACTGAGCTGCTGCTTCACCACCAAAGAATTAAAATATAAAGGTTTGATTCATTTCACTCATTTTCTACTTCTCTTCGCAACTACTGTGTCATGCCAACTCAGTCTCTACTAGCAGTCTCTTCTGCCATGTAAGCCATAGAAGAATTATGCTTGTACATCTTAATAATGGCTTTGAGCACGAGTCCTTGCCATTAAATTAGAAACTGGGAGAAAAGAAGATAATCTGAAGAGTACAGGTATGAGTAGAAGAAGAGCTAAGCACAAGAGAGAGAGAAAGAGAGAGAGAGAGAGAGAGAGAGAGAGAGAGAGGGAGAGAGTGAGGGGGAGAGAGTATGTGTTATATTGTTAATAAGAGACAAGACATAGTGGTATCTCTGTGCACCACAGGGAGCATCTCAGAGAGAGCGAGAGGGAGAGAGAGAGAGAGAGAGAGAGAGAGAGAGAGAGAGAGAGAGAGAGAGAGAGAAATGAAATCTGGTCACAGACAAGAGCAAGACACAGAGGGATATGAAAAGTAGTCACAGAACGTGGTGGTGTGTGTAAGTGTGGGTGGGAGTAGTGGGAGAGAAAGAAAGAGAGGTAGGATTGTTTATGTACCAGAGGGAGTGTGTGCAAATGTATGATTGTGCATGGTGTGTAGTCAAGATTGTGTGTGTGTGTGTGTGTGTGTGTGTGTGTGTGTGTGTGTGTGTGTGAAAGACAGAGAGAGGGAATGATAGATAACAATTGGTCACAAACAAGAGCAGCAGAGAAACAGAAATGAAAAGTGGTCACGGAAAGTGGCAACAATGTGAGTGTGTGTTCATGTCTGAAGGTGAGATAGTGGGAACACACATAGTGTTTACATAGAGCATGTGCAGATGTAGGAGTATGCGTAGGGCTGGCTAGAATGCTTCATTTGATGTAACGATTGTCGTTATGGTTATTTTACAATGAATCACAATAAAGCCAGGAAGTAGGTTCATTGCACTTTATAAATTTTTTATCATATTAAACTCATAGGCAAACAATGTTTAACATTCTACACCATAAAACTTTATTATTTTACTTATATAAACCCTTCAATCAAATGTTTAGTTAAAAGAATATTCTATATGTTTCTAGCACACTGTTGAAATGCCGAATCTGATTGGTCAGAACCAAGGGCATAATTATGATATGGACATTGTGGGGGGGGGGGGGGGGGGGTATCCAACAAACTCGGCGGGAGGATATTCAAGTGAATGTAACGTTAATGGTCAAAAACCGGAACATACGTTAGCCTAGCCTACTTCGTGGGTGTGTAAACATCAACACTTAATTGACGTTCTTAAGAACAAACCAAGCCATGGTATGATGCCTTCTATACTAATCTAATGTCACCTACTATTTAGGTATCTAGTTACTTACTGTCTGGAAAAAAGCTCGTAAGCTCTGCTGCACTTTCCTACACTTGGCTGCTGTCTCCATTTCTTACAGACTGAGCTGATAAAATATATCAACAACCTTGTGTTGAGTCTGGGCGCAACCAAGTGTACAACTGGAGGGGTCACACATCTATTTTCCTTAACAAACAGAAATATATTAAAAAGGAATAAACATAAATAAATACAACAGATGAAGAAAAGACAGATCCGTTGGCGGGGTTCATTAAAGAATAATACATATAGAAAATATTTTGTATTGTATATTAGGGGGGACAGATTGGTATTTCCTCAACATTGGGAAGGGGCGGGGCATGACTCCTCCTAAAAACTGCGTGGTTACGCCCGTGGTCAGAACGCATTTCATGTGGTATAACAGCAGCTAGTTTTAAGGCAGTTGTTTTAATGCGTTAGCATTTATATTTATAGAGTAACCAAGCCTGAGTCTAATAAACAAGTTAAAAAACATGCTGTTATTTACTTAAAATTAAAACATATAATCATTGATAAGATGATGTTTTCTGTAAGGAGACTTTGTCTATGTAACTGTACATGGATAGAAAGTGTGACATTTTTGTTTCATGAGTAAAAAAAATCTTTATTGACAAATTGCACTGATATGAGAGGAATGACATTTCGGGATATTGGAAAATAATCAACTTCGGGAGGTGACAGTAACTATGCTTCATCACCGCCGCATCATTGATTGTTTTCCTGTAACGGCACACCCTATCATGTTTTATTCCATACTTAATTAACTAAGGTTATGTGGGTAATGTTATTTGGGCTTTATCAGTCCATCTGAGCCAGCGTTTTTCTATCTTGTTCACAATCATTATAGTGCAAACTCCAGGCAATGTTCTGCTGAGAAACCTTGGGTCCTGGAATTCATGTGGATGCTATTTTGACAAATACCACCTACCTAAACATTAGCTGCATTTACATTTATTCACTTAGCAGACGCTTTTATCCAAAGCGACTTACAAATGAGCGCACACTCACACACCAATGGTTGCAGAGCTGCATGCAAGGTGCTAGCTTGCCATCGGGGGCAACTTAGGGTTCAGTGTCTTGCCCAAGGACACTTCGGCATGGGATCACCCGGGCCGGGATTCGAACCACCAACCCTACGATTAGTGGATTAGTGGACAACCCGCTCTATCGACTGAGCCACAGCCGCCCATGGACAACAATAATCTACTTTTAATATGATTAAGACCATACTTTGATTAAGCAACTACCACGTGAACAGCAATTTTTACTTTCCTTAATCTAATTAAGATCATAATCTAATTAAGCACTAATGGAATTAAGACAGGTGGAGTACTCCTGTATTAGTCGTATTATGGACGTGTATTACAGACATGTAAACACCTTAATCACATTATGAACGTCGTGTAAGAGTTTTCACCGCATTTTGTGACAGGTCATGGTCACACACGGCAGTCCTCAAAATTTATGGCGAACAAATGAGTTCGGTCGCCTCCCAAACCACATACATTCCAACTATAGGCCTGTAGTGGGGGAAAATACATGTATCTCGGCTACTATATAGCTGTAAGTACGCGGCTTGAGACGCAGGCCATGGATTCAAGCGGTCGTCTATTAGCACGTATAGCATGACAGATAATTAACTGCACTTAAAGTGTTCGTAAAAAATTAAATAAAAACACCAAAAACTGTATACGGTGTCATAACGAAGACGAACTGTATGTTGATACGTGAAATTCTGTAGGGACGTCGGACAGCGTAGCGCGGAGACGTAATGACGCGCGCTGTTAATCTAATTATGATCTATAACATGTAAAACGGGAACATGACAGGAGTATTCTAAAAGCGACTCATGTAAACACCTTAATCACATTATTATCTTAATCACATTATTATTATTATTATTATTATTATTATTATTATTACATTATTATCTTATTACCTTAATCACATTATTATATGATCAGAGTAAGGTTAATCATTAGATCACTGCTGTCCATGTAAACATAGTCACTGTTGCAGTCCAAGTACACACCTTCATGGTAACGGCATCCCATAATGGCAGTGGCTTCTTTCATTGTTTGAGGAACATGACAAAGAGTTACAAGTGTTGACTTGGCCTCCAAATTCCCCAGGTCTCAATCTGATGTGCTGGACAAGCAGGTCTGATCCATGGAGGACCCACTACACAACTTACAGGATTTAAATGATCTACTGCTAACGTTTTGGTGCTAGATACCACAGCACACCTTTAGTGGTCTTGTGGAGTCCATGCTTTGTCAGGTCAGAGCTGTTTTATTGGCACAAGGGGACCTCCGAAATATTACGCAGGTGGTTTTAAAGATATAGCTGATTGGTGTATAGTGACCTGCTGCTCTTCTGTTGTGAATTTACACTTCAGAGCTTCAGCTAATCACTATTTCATCTTGTTCTAAGCTTTTCCCAAGGTTACTGCTTATGTTTCATTATTATAACCACACAACAGGGTACAAAACAGTCATCATGCGTTTGCATGTTGTTGTACCATTCAGTAGTCGCTCTAAAAAACATTAGTTTTAAAAATAACTGGTGGATTTATATGGTGCAAAACATATAAAAATAGTAAGGTAAAGCTCACTGTGTGCTCCAGTTATGACAACTACCTATGTTAATTAAAGCCACCCTGTACCACTTTCTAGCATGGGTAATATGGTTTTGCATGATCACACACAAAAAAAATATTATTATTATTACAAACACACACACAGTCAATTCTCCCTTTAAACCCTTGCGCTAATTCTCGCAATTGGACACCACAAGCGACGTTTTCTCATTTTCGAGACCTGATCAAGTGCAGTACACAGCAAACGTTAATCCGAGTGCTTAATATTCTTGAGGGAGACGTTAGGTGCAATTGCACGGCATTAATATTTAACAACGTGGAGTGTTTTGATCTCAGAATATCTCTTGCCACATCTATGAACAGCATTCGGATTTGATCTTCCCAAGGTCACGATTGTGGAATCCATCTGCACTTTATTTCGAAAGAATACGAAAACTATACAGACGGATCATTCTTCAGTTTATCACTGCAATTATTTTTCCATGATGGGGATCTTTACATGTATTCCGGGGATCCGTAATGATCCATGGAAATTAGAATAGCGGTCATTAAATATGAATTGAATTCACTGCTGTTATTGGGCAGGCTTCAGTAAACTGACATGCTTCAGAGCAAAACCTGATTCAATCTGAGCAGGATGTGATGCCTGTAAGGATTTCACTATGTTTATTGGATATAATAATAATAATAATAATAATAATAATAATAATAATAATAATAATAATAATAATTGAAAAAAACAGATCCTTATAAGTGACTGTAGCATTTTTACATGACTATATCATCAGTGTCTGCGTAACCTGTTACTGACTATGCACTCATTGATCAATCAACATGATGTGATGTGATGAGATGTCAGAGAGCCTGGTGTCTGGAAAGCCTTCTGGGATTTACATAGATTCTGGAAATACTGTTAAATGCAAAGGATTTGGTTTCAGGTCTTATATTCCATCATACGTTCTGTGATTATATCTTGCTTTTATGTATCTCTAGGGGAATATCTGGGGTACCTACTGCAACACCGTGCTGCCTGCAAGATCTTCCTACACTAGTGAAATTGCTGAGTAACGGGTCCTGGCTCCAGACCTGGTGCCTAATCTAGAATTGTTCCTGTGGTTTTCAAGTGCAAAATATGTCTTTAATTAGCAATCGCAGCAATTTGCAAGGGTGAGAAGATACTTGTGGAAACATGTTTGGTGGTACATGAAGCAGTTATTTCACCAAGCGCAGGGCAGTGTTGCGATCTTAATGCTGTGATTTTTATTGTCCACACTAACACACATTCTATGCAAGGGAGTAACCATGTTATGGACATTGGGGGGGTCCAAGCGCTATAACCCCCCGCGCGCGCAGCCAAACTTCCAAAATGTTATACTGAAATTATGTATATGTAGAACATAGTTTTAGGATTTCAGTTACTGTTTGAAATCACGTGGTTTCTGAGTGATAGAAGCTCCCACAGCATGGGGAAACTGCTAACATACATCACCGACCGAGCTGCTAAAATAGATCACCGAACTTGCGTTGAGTCTGGGCGAAACCAAGTGTACAATTGGAGGTGGGAGGGGGTCATATTTTCCGTAACAAACGTGAATATATTAAAAAAAGAATATAAATAAATAAATAGATAAATAAAATAAATAGAATAGATGAAGAAAAGACAGATCCGTTGGCAGGGAAATTTAATATGGAACATATAGAGAATATTTTCTCCTGTATATTGGGGGGGGCAGATTGGTATTTCCTCAACATTGGGGGGGGTCACGACCCCCCCAAAGAGTGCGTGGTTACGCCCATGATTCTATGATACACATGTAGAATCAGTCAAAATATCGTTGGTCTACAAAATCCCTCAGTTGTGTGAAATTCAGTCGTTCATGTGTCTTGGGTCTTTGCTACTGATACAATATTACAAAGAGATGCAGATGTAGATACTTTGGGTAATTCTTTCTTATAATTTGCTAACAGTTCATCCTTCTGTGCTCGAAACGCAAGACTTCAGAACACTACAGAAAGGTCTAGATCATCCCAAAACATGGAAATGTGCTTGGTGTGACTTTAGCCAGGGGCATCCTTCACCCCTCTTTTCATAGTGTTTTCAATCTACTTTCAATCTAAATGATTGAGAACAATTGAGCACATTTTGGATTTCCGCTACTAGAATTGGACTGCCTAAGGCTGAATTAAACACCTTTCAGGAGAGAAAAAAAACCCAATCAATGGCACACTACTTTTTTTTTCTCTATGCTGGATCTAATTATTGATGTGAAACAGGAATTGATTTCATTTTGGCTTTACTACCTGCTCCGTGGCCTTTTTGTCCAAGAGGAAAAATAGTTTAGGACCTTATTGGAAGGTTAATTGTATACTATGCAACTTTAAAGACCCAATCGGGGTGTTGTTAAAGGTGAGTTCACTTTCAACATTCCACGAGCTTCACACTGTAAAAAAAAACAAACAAACAAAAAACCTTTTCATTTCCTCTATATCTTAAAATAAAAAAAAAAAATAAAATAAAATATATATATATATATATATATATATATATATATATATATATATATATATATATATATATATATTCTACTTTTCTGTCCCATAAAGAAAATTAAAAGGACAGAAAGTTATGAGTGAGAGAGATTTCAGGAAGTGTGTCACGCCTTGCTCCCGTTACATGATGGAGGGGGAGACAACACACTGCCCGCTGTGGTTCACTCTCACTCTTCCCACACCAGTGGGGCTGGACGCCATGGTGCACATGTGGCCGAGGTCACGTCTGTATGCGTTTCCCTTCAATCGTGCTGCTCCCACAAGGTCAAGAGTTCGCCAAGACCGTCTACATCTGCTTCTAGTAGCACCTTATTGGCCCAATATGGTTCTCAGAGATAATATCCCTGCTAGACGGCACTCCTTGGGAGATTCCCGTCCACAGGGATCTACTGTCTCAAGCCGGAAGGTTGATTTATCACCCTCAGCCGGAACTAAGGAATCTGTGGGTTTGGCCCCTGAGGGGCACCAGCTCAAAGATTCAGGTCTCACAACTGAGAGTGTAGAGACCATGTTGAACGCTAGAGCACTATCCACAAGGAAATTGTATGCACTCAAGTGGCAACTTATTGTCTTGGGGTGTGAGGAACATCAGCTAGACCCAGGGATAGCTACAGTCCTTGAGTTCATACAAGGACGTTTCTGTAAGAAGCTTAATTGCCACATCTCCTGATCACGGCAGGCCTACAAATAGGCATGATGTTACACAAGCTTCAGATACCGGTCACGCGCAAGTGCGAATCCCCTTTAGTACACAAAACCTCTGGGTTGAGTATGCTACCGTAAGTGTTGCTGCCTCACAGCTCCAGGATTACTGTCTGTGTTCATGGGTTTCCTCTGGGGTCTCCAGTTTCCTCCCACCACACAAAAACAAGCAGTAGGTGGATTGGCAACTCATAACTGTTCATTGTCATGAATGTGGGTGTGCAAGACTGGCATCGCACCCAGTGTGTATTTCTGTTTCATGCCCATTGTTTCCGGGATAGATGTTGAATACACCACAACCCTGACAAGGACAAAGCAATTAGTGAAAATAAATTACATTTACGGAAGTGAATTCCAGCTGTTTTTATTATTATTGTCATTATTTTAATTTCTGTTTTGAACATGCTCTTTTAATTTAAAATAACTCATTTGGTGTAGCCAACATAATCCCATGGTAACAATTCTGTAAGGATTACTTATGAAGCCAAATTATTATGACAAGATATGAGTAATTAATGTTAGTCAGCATCATAGCTTTCCTTTCATGTTTATCCACATGATGTAGGTGTAAAACCATCCTCAATGAGTCATGAGTTCAAAGTGACATGCTGGTTTTTTTCTTGCCATGCCAGAAACACTGAACCTTGAACCCTGAGTGACCAGGCGCCCTGGATCTTCCAGGAGGCTCCTCTTCTTCCTTCTTCCTAAATCTGTCGTTAATGAGGTGAAAGGATCCGAAAAGGCAAAGTTTTCTTTTCTGATCCAGTATAAAGGCAACTTGAGAAGAGCAGAGGCGTGACCTTGTAGAATGCTAAAAAAGGTGAGTAGGTGGCCGCTGAAGCATAGATGGTGTAGCGTCGGTGTAATAAAATGCCTTTTTTAAATTTTTTTTTTAAAAGTGAGAAGCAGAATGGATCTTGGCTGAAAATTAACCTTGGTGGCCATTAGGATCAAATCTAGACAAGCTGCTTTTTTTGGTCATCTCCATATCTAATGTCCACAAAGGGGTTTTCGCCACTCTCCTAAAAACATCCATAATAAAATAAATCTGCTTAATAAAACGAAGTCTGGTATATAGTGTGTGCCATAAAGATTTTGGAACGAAAACACAGAATCTCTTAAACATCTCTAAATCAGAGAGATTCCCAATCTTTAACAACTCGAAACCAACCACAAAAGCTCCCACGGGTCAGAATGGACCCAACCATTAAAAATACAATTACACTTGTAACACAATAATCGACACTGGTGTTCAGGGAAAATAGGCCTTCACAAGCTATAATGTGGCTCCACAAAGAGCTCAAATTGATTAGGGAAGGAGCTGCCAAATTAGCTCTCCAGGAAACAAATTTTCTATGCATATGTAAATATTAATTAAGACAGTAGCAGAAGGCATCCTAAATAAATGAGAATCTGGTTGAAAACTATTAATACAGTAGACTCTTAAGCAATATATTATATATATATATATATATATATATATATATATACAGGGGGTATACATATAGGGGGTTTCCTCTGGGTACTCCGGTTTCCTCCCCCAGGAATATATATATATACATATATATATATATATGTCACGTTTGGTTGAGTGAGGCGGAAACAGGCGCAGACTGGCTTTACGCTCTCTGGAGAACTTTGAAACAGGGTAACAGGAGTCTATGAGAAA
>JAFFST010053732.1:287527-301476 GCA_022414735.1 Noturus placidus | reverse complement strand
GGCTTTGGGGAGGGCATGCATATTTCATGAGAGCTTGAGGGATCACAGTAAAAATACTGATTCTTCAATAAATGCTTTTTCGTCACTGTTGTTGCTGCTCTGTGGGGGCAAATATCAAATTTGCACTGGAACTGCGAGCACTTATAATGTGAATAATGTGGTGTTATCATAACAAGGCTGCAGGTAGTATAAAAAGAGATGCTGCTCATGCAAACACTGAGGAAAGTTGTGTGAGTAGAGCTTCAGTGCACGATGTACTAAATTCTAGATCGTTTAACTTATATAAAATAATCAGTACAAGCTACACTCAGAGAGTGTACCAGGACGTCTGGGTGCAAGGTGGGAATACACCTTGAATGGGACGCCAGCACAGACCTACAGTATACTATACATTTAAGGGTACACTATTAGTTACTAACTGCTTTTATTACAGGAGAAACAACAGCACAGTTCTGTTTATGACACGGTTTATTTGTAAAACACCCAAATGCTGGTTTGCTGGCTGTTCCACAGGCACGGTTGTGATCTGTAAAGGACAGGGCTTTCTCGTCCTATGTTCCTAGACTCTGGAATGCACTTTCTGCTCATATTAGAGATGCACAGAATTTGAGCATTTATACAGTAAGGGCGGCTGTGGCTCAGTCGGTAGAGCGGGTTGTCCACTAATCCACTAACCGTGGGGTTGGTGGTTCGAATCCCGGCCCGGGTGATCCCATGCCGAAGTGTCCTTGGGCAAGACACTGAACCCTAAGTTGCCCCCGATGGCAAGCTAGCACCTTGCATGCAGCTCTGCTACCATTGGTGTGTGAGTGTGCTCTCATTTGTAAGTCGCTTTGGATAAAAGAATGAGTAAATGTAAATCCAACCTAAAAAAGAAAGAAAAAAATAGTTTAGCTTTTTCTTAATGGCTTTAACTATTTTGTTTTCAAATCTGTTTTTTTTTGTTGTTTTTGTTTTTGTATGTTTGGTGTTTGTATCTGTTTTTAATTTTCTTGATATTTTCTATTTTTGTAAAGTGCATTGAGAAGCTGCCTTAAAGGCGCTTTATAAAAATAAAGTTTATTATTTATTTTTATCATTACAAAATAAACATTTTATATATATTTTGAAATAAAATCTATTCACACATACCAACTGCACATCTTTACCATCATGATAGGCCGGCTTGGTTCTTCAAAACTCAAAGATGAGTTTTTTCTGTCCTTCAAACTCACACATTTTTTCTTATTTTATTTATTTATTTATTTATTTATTTATTTATTTTTATACAGCAGAATGCTACTATAGAGGACATATTCCTGTCAAAATTTCATGCTTGTATCTGGTCCCCCAATAGAGATATTCAACCCAGAAGTGAGGGAATTTTAAAAAAAATGCACTTTCTTGCCCCCATTAAAAAATAAATATATAAATAAATTTGTTTCAAACCTGAAATGTTCTGCATGCACACTATACTTACCTAGGTGAAGCTTAAAAATTAATACTGAGATCCAAACCCTTTCCAATATAAATTGACCCTAAAAGTGGAACTGTGAGTACTCTTGAGCCATTTGGACTTAAGTTCTAAGTCTAAGCAACAAGAATATACAAAATGTAATGTGCTCTAGAGATGAGTTTTTGTTCCACGGAGCTAGGCCCATCCTGAGCCAAGATATTGAGGTTTCCACAAAAATTCCACATTTTAGTTTTGGTTATACAGTAAACAGCTCTATAACCAAAATTTGTTGTGTGCCATGATGCAAAGATGGCCATTGTAGTTAAACCAAGTAAAGTGATCATAATAAAAACAAACAAACAAACAAAAACATGCCAATATGTACATAGAGGTAATCACACACAAAAAAGAACAATTAAAAATAGTCCAGCAACTAACGTTGTAAATATTGTAATAATGAGTCTTCATTGCTCACATATACAGTAAAGCAAAGATAGTTAAGGGCCTTGCACAATGGGCCAACAATGGGCCAACAATGGGCTCGCTGGGGCTTGAACCCCTGACCTTCTGATCAATAACCCAGAATCTTAACCTCTAAGCCACCACTGCACCAAGGGACATGGAATGGAATGACCCAGGGACAATTTAGTTATCTGTCTATCTACTGGCAGGAAGGACATATAAAGTAGTATAAAAGTAAGCCATTTCAACCATCAAATCATGTTAACAAAAACATCGATCATATTCCAGTGGCAAAGTATCATTTCAAGTAAACATCAATATGATTAGCCCTATTTTCTCATTCAAACTTCTCGCAGTCTCCCAGAATTCATTATTTCACCCACATCCCCCTGCTCTCCTTGCTAAAAAGAGAGTGCTCTGTTGTGACATTTCGGCTTTTATTTTTTGGAGAGGCATACGGTGATATCTCCACAGTCAGCAAACAGAATTGATTCCACATGATGCTGTGCATCAGTGGCAATCTTTCAAAGAGGGAGTGTTTGAGATTTGATTCAGGCAGACACAAAATGCCTGCTGGTAATATCTCTCTAATGTAGAGCTCAGGGGAAATGGTATGCCACAATATTGCTTTTGTTTTGGAGAATGTTGACGAGGTTCCCGCGGGTGGAAATTGATACGGCTTCCTTGAAATATCTAACGCACATAAGATCATCGGTAGCAATTCTGTTCACAGCATTTCTTCAGCTTGCTGCAACTTACAGTCTGAAGTAGGGATGCATCAATATTGACAATGCTCATTTACTCATACTCATACGCACATGTCAAACATACCAAGATCTGATACCAGGCCTAGTGTACGCTTCTGTACTAATAAACAACTTCAGCATCTTAGGGTTAGGGTTCTTTACGCTTCAGTTCTACGAGCATGTGCACTTTCTTTCTCACCAGAGTGTAAAGGTCAGATGTGATTCATAGCATCTTGTTCTTATCTTTAATGACCAAACTCGCTGATACTTCAGGACAGTCGTCCTCATAATCTCTATTAAAGCTTAATATTTTTTAAAGCAATAAAGACAAATTCATTGGTTGGCCATGAAGGGGGGGGGGGAAACGTTAAATGAAGATTTATTTGGTTGTTTATTTGGTTATTTTTCCGTGAAGATGAAATGAACTTCATAAAACTTCATAACCAACTTTAATAAGCGGCTGTGGCTCAGTCGGTAGAGTGGGTTGTCCACTAATCGTAGCGTTGGTGGTTCGAATCCCGGCCCGGGTGATCCCATGCCGAAGTGTCCTTGGGCAAGACACTGAACCCTAAGTTGCCCCCGATGGCAAGCTAGCACCTTGCATGCAGCTCTGCTACCATTGGTGTGTGAGTGTGTCTCATTTGTAAGTCGCTTTGGATAAAAGTGTCTGCTAAATGAGTAATTGTAATAATGCATGCACGACTCAGAAAACATTCTGAGAATAATAAAGTTGGTCGGTCAACATATTCGATGGTATGACGAAACATGAGTTCCCCTTGACTGGTTTCCAAGCTTACAAAAAGATCTGCAAACACATTTTTTATGATCACTCACTAACTACCAGTCCATTTTATTGTAATCGGAGAAAACAAGAACAATTTAACACACCTGGGCCGAGCCTCTCAGGATGACGACAATCCAAAAAAGCTAATAATGACAAATAACTAGCAATATGTAACAAAGCCGTTTCTCTTCTCGTGCAAGCACAGCACTTATCCAGCTGCACCCTTGCTTGCCGTCTCAGGTAGGAATAATCAGTACAAGATAAGTCTGAGGCAATCTATCATCTGAGTTTCAGGCTTTGGGATTTTCAGCATAAGGGGAGCGTAGGCTTGACTAGTGCCATGCCATCCATCATCTCACTTGTGAACCAGGCATGGGATTTTAACATTGAGATAGCACTGCTGCAAACTTTATCATGTGGCTTGCAAGAACTGAGTGGAGTGTTATGGGCCCTGAAGGGTTTTATCAGGAGCTTCACTGAACTGACCATCTGACAAGCTTCTGCAGAAGCATGGGAACTTACACTGGCCACGAGAGACATCACTAAACTTAATTGACAAGATTGTAAAGTTGGCCTCTTTTGAAGTGTCTAACTGTTCGGGAACTAAGTGCAATATGGAGCATACTGCAGGCTTATTTCATGTGAAATTGGGATAATCTTTATAAAAAAAAGTGACGTGAAAAACCAAAGAAAAATGTTATTAGTCCCACTGTCCTCTCTGACCTATACATACACACACACACACACACACACACACACACACACACACACACTATATGGCCATAAGTATGTGCACGCCTGACAATCACACCCATATGTGGTTCTTCTCCAAACTGTTGGCACAAAGTTGGAAGCACATGATTGCATAGAATGTCTTTCTATGCTGTAGAACAACAATTTCCATTCACTGGAACTATGAGGAACAAACCTGTTACCCCTGTGCACAAAGCGAGCTCCATGAAGACATGGTGTGTTAAAGTTGGAGTGGAAGAACTTGATTGTCCTGCACAGATCCCTGACCTCAACTCCACTGAACACCTTTTGGGATGGACTGGAACACCGACTGCACCCCAGGCCTCCTCATCCAACATCAAAGACTGATCTCACTAATGCTTTTTAGACTGAATGAGCACAAATCCCCACAACCACACTCCAAAATCTAGTGGAAAGCCTTCCCAGAAGATTGGAGGTTATTATAACAGCAAAGAGGGACTAAATCTGGAACGGGATGTTCAACAACGGCTGTTGAGCGGCTGTGGCTCAGTCGGTAGAGCGGGTTGTCCACTAATCCACTAATCGTGGGGTTGGTGGTTCGAATCCTGGCCCGGGTGATCCCATGCCGAAGTGTCCTTGGGCAAGACACTGAACCCTAAGGCTAGCACCTTGCATGCAGCTCTGCTACCATTTGTGTGTGAGTGTGCTCTCATTTGTAAGTCACTTGTAAAATGTAAATGAAAATGATATTTCTGTAAAGCTGCTTTGAGACAATGTCCATTGTAAAAAGCGCTATACTAATTAATTAATTAACAAGTGCATATGAGTGTAATGGTGGGGTGTCCACATACTTTTGGTCATATAGTGACAGTTGCATTTATAATTATAAGACGAATTATAACACATTGGATACTCATACTGTGTCCAATCTTTAATTGTCTGGTTTCGGTGCCAACTCTAGTATTAGATTCCTGTCCTTGGCTGAAATGCATGAAAATCAATGATCTTCTGCAGTTGTAGCCCATGCTCCTCAGGGTTTGGCCTCTTCTACATTCTGAGATACTTTTCTGCTCACCACAGTTGTAAAGAGTGGTTATTTGAGTTCCCATTTCGTGGGAAAATTCCAGAATCAGCCATTTTCTAAAATACTCAAACCAGCCCCTCTGGCAGCAACAACCATGTCACGGTCATATTCTGATGTTTGATGTGAATCTTACCTGAAGCTCTTGCCCTGTATCATGATTCCGATTGTAACGCTCACACATTATTGGCTGATTGGATAATTGCATGCATGTGCAGGTCTACAACACGATTGCAAAGACAATGAAGCTACTGGAAATTGACAAGACACACATATTAACACATCGGTCCGTTTGGGGACTTTTTGGACTAGTTGTCACTGTGGAGGTAGATTTCGGTGGGATGTGTCTGACCGCACGTGTGCACATCAAAAAAGTCGCAAATGTGAATTCAAGATGCTGAAGGTGACAGTATCACAATTTCACGTGTTCTCAAGGACAGATGGTGCTATATCGCAACCTGATCTATATTCTGAATGGGGCGTGCACTTTATAAAGGGAAAAAAGGAAACACAACGATCAGGCTGTGTAACTCTACGCGCCCTACTTTCTGGCAGAACTTCCTGAAACTTCACTTCTCGAATTCACAGCTCAGATAAGACGAGGCAAATGGAACAGAGGCTATTAAGGGAGTGGAATAGCTGAGAAAAACAGATTTGTAAAGATTTGAAGTGTGTTGTGCCGGTCAGGAGTTACATAGTCGTTTTTGATCGAGCTGACAAATGCTTTTCTTCTTGCTCGTTCATATATTCGAATACAAAACATGCACACTAAAATGTGTGCTTTAGATATTATTTGTACTCGTTATTCTACACGTAGTCATTTTTTTTGAATGTACTGTATATATTTACTTCTAATGCTTTAATGCATGCTTTAATGCATTCTCTCACAGTCGGTGGCTACAACAAAGTAAACACACAGGATGGAACAAAAAATATCCCTCTTATCTCTAATTATCTGCTTTGAGTACTTGATAGTGGTGTGTGTGTGTGTGTGTGTGTGTGTGTGTGTGTGTGTGTGTGTGTGTGTGATGCAAGTCTCTTCTATTCTTTGTGCAAAGCCAGTCATCCATTATCACATTTTAGCCTTGGTTCACTGAGGATCTAATGCACTCAGAACTCTCAGGGAAAAAAAAGGAAGCACTATTACTTAAATCTTGAAGGTGCACTGGTTAAAGTAGGTAAAAGCTAAAAAAAAAAAAAAAAAAAAAAAAAACCTACAATGCGTGTATGGTGCGGCTTTGTTGATTTACTTGGGTCCATCAAAAATCAACGTAGGTTTAACAAGGAAAACATCTCCGAAGTTGAAATTCAGTTAAGTGGAGCTTAATGGTGTACATTTCTGGTGCCTTTTCTGACAGGATTTGACATGTATTTATCATTTAGTAAGAAAACTCAAGAAAATGTTGAAATTGAATCCATTTTCCTTGTCTTGTTTGATTTTATTACTCCTTCCTACCAGATGTGGTACCCATGCAGACATGGGATGCACAGAATCTCAACAGATTCTTCCAAAGTCAGAATTGAACTGCGGACCCTCGAGCTGTGAGGCTTCAACTCTACGCACTGCATTACCGTGCCACCCATAAATACTCCATCAGGCAATATGGATGCCAACAACCACGCGTTATTTTACTTTTTCCTCGAAAGGTAATCCCATGGAAGCCCTGGTCTAGTCAGCTGACAGGACTTCTCTGGAAAAGGCTCGGCATACACAGCTCCACAACTAAAAATGAATAAATTCACACAAACTAACACAGAAAATGGGGATAGTGGTTGTAACTACGTTACAATTTCATTAGTATGGAAAAATCAATGAAGCCAATTTGCCTTGTTAGAATTCCTCCACATTTTACGTGAGATCTGATTGGCTAGGTTAGAGCAGTCCAAAGGTATCAATCGCTAAGCAAGGCCTAATGACTTTAAGAGGATGTGAGAGCAGTGTCTTTCCAGTCCATCAATGTCTTGAGTGCTCCATAGTGTAGGTAGGCTAAACAGAATCCTATTGCCTGTCGTGGGTGAAGTGCAGAGTCACGGCTCCCTAATGAAGGACAGTCAGGAGGCAATCAAGCCTGAGAGTGCGCGGCATTGTCCTACAGATACCTTCAATTTACCCTGGCTTTATCTTAATATAGCATTCTTGGCTTTCCCAAATTAGAAATAAACCTTGGCACCCAAGGGCCCGGCAACATGGGCAAAGGTAGAGTTGATTGATTGAACACAATCAGCATGGGGGCAAGGAAAAGATTCAGCTAAGTGGCTATTTGTCTCTTCCTCTTTCAGTAAAGGTGAGATGTCTGGTGAACTTTGCAAGATTACTGCATCTTTGACCAAAGTTTCTGGAACATTCTTAGAGTTAGTTTGAACTTTCCGAAAGTCTTTTGGCAGCAATGCAGCGGTGTTTGTCTGACTTCCAGGCAAGTTGCAAGGCCTCATCATCCTTTTCCTCCTTCCCAGTGGGCATGTCTCTGGCTCAGTGACCATGCTAGCTCTTGTTGATGAGGTTGCTAAAGGTGTGTCATCATATCACAGACCTCTTGAGTTCCTTCCCAGTTATTTTGTGACAAAATATGGCATAAACCAATGGCACCTTGACAATCGAGACCTATTCTGAGTTTTTCAAACATTGGCCAGAAAGATAAAGACTGTTTTGACTAAGTGAATGAGAAGCTCACTTAGTAATCTTTTTGTATTTCAAAATTCGACACGCACAGAAGGATGCTCAAATGCCAGAAGTCTCAAACCCCCTACTCGTGATAATTATTTTCTAATGTTTCGAATTAAAATGAAACAGAATTCTAAACCATACAGGACGGGAGTCTATCGCCTATGTTTAACACCTTTAAAAGAACTTAGCGACAAAGAACGCTCTTCTTTTCACTGACAGAATGAGAGATCTTTATGTATGAAAATAATCCAACACATTCATGATCAGATAGTGTGAGGCTTCAGATGCAGCATCCTCAACATTTTGGTGCTCAGACAAGGCCATTTCCTGAAGAGGTCTAATTAAAGGAGGCCTAATTAAAAATTAAATCGACATGTGCTTCCACATCTGCATTTATATCTACAATCCTGAGGGAGTTGGATCTCAGAAGATGACCAGATGTGTTCCACTTTCATCATTAAGTTTAATTTTTTTTTAATTTCCTATATGAGTATCTCTACCTTAACTGCTAAGAGAAAAAAATAAGCAGAGGGTGAGGAAGGAGAGTAAAGAACATGTGTTTTATGAGGAAAAAACTTGAAATATGCCTTTCATCTCTCCTTCTTTCTCTCTCTGCAGTGGAACATCGTGGAAGCTGGCTGCTAAATCTGACAGAATAGTAAAAGCATGTCCCATTTTGTGTGTAAGTGAGCAGCATCACTCAACACTCCAGTGTCAACAAGAACTTCAATCAGAGTTTTGACTTCAGCTGTTGCTTTTTGGGGAATATCAGAATATTCCAGTGCATGCTGGTAATCGGACGCTGCCTGATTATTCGCCTGCAATCAGAGGTGGAGCTGGAGGATGGCTTGGGTGGCAGTGATATATGATTGGCCCTGGGGGCCCCCCCAATTTTTTTTTTTTTTTTACATGTAAATGGATGATTAGAGTGCTTCCTTCCACTATCTGAGTGATCCTAAAGTGCTGTCTGAAATTGTGTCCTCACACACTTATTCCCTATAGACCCTAGAACTATAGTCCTGCCTATACATGTCTTTCAAACATTATCTATCATCATTTCTTGCATCTGATTAGATGAACAGCTCTGAGTAGAGTCTCTCTGAGTGTAAACATGACATGCCGAGAACGCACTGTCTTTCTTCCTGACCCTAAATTTAACATTTGTAACTTTTCATGCAGATTGAGTCCTGGTAATTACTATGACTTTGACTGCGACTATGATTATGTTCTCGAATGGCCACTGGCTGCAATCAACCACCTGCAGCAATGACAGGAAAACATTTGGCAAAATCTGCTCTGCCAATTAGCAAGGGTTAGTACCACGAGATGTTCCTAAGCACCTTCAATGACAGTTTAAAACTATTTACCTAATTAAGCTTCCAAATCCTGGGGCCTCTTTTGAGGTTTGGTCATCGGAAGTTCAGTTGTCCTGCAGTCCACTCAGTGAATGAACAAATAATTAAAACTGGAAGCTGTGAAGCAGGGAATGTGGCTACGGATAAAGCCACCTGAGCCATCCCAGTGGTTACATTTAATATTCATTAAGATGTAGTTAATGGGTGGAACAGGCGGCTAGGCAGCCAGGCTCGATATTAATGCCAATCCTTACATGAAGCACCAGCAGAAACACTTAACCAAATGTCATTTTAAGTGACACGGTGCTCAGTCTTGCAAGTTAAAGCTCTAACAATATAGTAAGATATTTACACATGTTAAATAACTTCATCCCAGTAGGACTACTAATGCCCGTACAACTGAAATACTATGTAAATGGTAAATGGCACACTTATATAGCGCTTTTATAAAAAAAAGCGCTTTACACTGTGTCTCATTCACCCATTCACACACCAATGGTAACAGAGCTGCCATGCAAGGTGCTAACTTACCATCGGGGGCAACTTAGGGTTCAGTGTCTTGCCCAAGGACACTTCGGCATGTGGAGTCATCCAGGCTGGGAACCGAACCACCAACCCTACGATTAGTGGATTAGTGGACAACCCGCTCTACCAACTGAGCCACAACCACCCATTTACTATGTAAATTGTTATATATGTTTTCTGTAATTGGATTGGACACTTAGATCACATGATATGTCAACAAATCCAGTATGTTTTGTCAAGACACGAAGTGCTTTTTGTGTACATCTTTGTGTGTCGAGAGTGATATAGCCACCTTCTAAGCCTGTCACTTACTTATTATGAACAAGTAAACATAAGAAATAAATGACTAATAAGCATATCTCCAGTTACTTGTTGCACTGGTCTCCTTTTTTTTGGAAACTTGTTGAAATTGCACTGCCTGCCAAAATGCAAATTAATTAAAATAAAAATAAGACATGCCTGCCTTTTAGAAGTGAGGCCACTTAATGAAAAGACTAATTAATTGCCATCTTGTCTTGGAGGACATGAAGTGCAACTCAGTGAATTATAGATGAGTCTTGTGGGGGTGGTTGGCTTGGAGAGTAATGCGAAACTTAATAAGTGAAGACAAATAAAATACCCAAGATCACCACAATCACCGGAGCAGTTTACATTCGTCCAATTTTCAGTCCATGAACCGCTCTGTACCGGAGTTGGTTATGTTAAAAGCTCTAATTGCATACTAGGCAGGACCTCCTTTTGTTGTCTAGACATGCTAATTCCTGGCTATGCAAGTTGATACAAAGCCAGAGAACAGAGGAGTCGATTTTGGTTCCACACCCATATGGCTGATAATGACTTGTTCCCAACCACCAACCGAGTCAGTCAATATGTTGTGGTTAAAAGGAGGTCTCGCTTTCTTTAGATCGTTTAAAATCTTGGCTACATTTCAATGAGTTCAGAATGAAATATGGGAAGCCTTACTACGGAAAGTAGTAGGAGGGGACTTAATGAGACAGTTACTCTTTTTGTTTTATTTAAAAACTTGCTGTGAAAGGAGAGATCGTCTGTCTTGCGGAGAACAGAGCTAGCATTCTGATGCTAACCCATGCAGACAGTATTACATTGGCAGGACCCCTGAATCTGCCACTGCTACGCTTCAACACTTTCCGCTGATAACTAGCCGTTTATGCACAGCATGATGTCTGCTGCCTTCCTCGTCCTGAATGTCAAAACGTTATTTAAAAGTGGCCCTTACTAGGTTTGCGAGGAGATGGAAAAATGAAAGGCATACGCGAGCACTTTTCATGTCTAAAAATAACATCAGTCGGAAACACTGGACTAAATTCCAGCCGTGAAAAAAGCTTCTGTGCAAACTTTGGCAACAATGAATATGCCACTATATTTGATATCCAAGTTACTTTATTTTTTTCCCCCTGATATTGAGGTGAAAGCATCCAAAGCTCTCTCTCTCTCACACACACACACGCTCACACACACGGGAGGTCAGCCCACATTATGGCAGTGTAATGTATTCCTTACGAAAATCAACCACATAGAGAGTTATTCAAATATTCAAAGGTGTCTCCTTTCAGATTTCCCCAAACATTTGTCATGCATGTTCCTGAGCATCCCACCTCATTCCGACACTGTCTCTCCACCCTACGGCTCTTTTTTTTTTCTTTTTTTACATGAAAATGGTGGGATAAAGGTGTCTGGGCTGCTATCGCTGTTTTCCAAGCGGTTCTGGGGATTCGCCCGTGATGTTGCCACCTTTTCATCGTCAACCGTCCTCTACACTTAAACAAAGGACAGTGCCAATGCCACTCCATATCCTCAAAAAACTCCAAGCTGCCCGGATACCTTCAAGTGGAACTTTCTTCTAAAAGCTCCAGAAAAGGAGAACCATCTTTAGAATGCGCAAAACTTCAAAATTAGTTTCCAACCACTGTTGGATCGATAGTTCTGCTTACTATTTATTGCATTAGCACATGCTAATACAAGGTTGGTAGTAAATAATAAATGTTGTACAGATTTGATTAATTATTGTTTTTGTGATGATTGTTACGCTGTGACTCGATTCTGGAACTAAGTACGTAATAAAACATGCCACATGGTGCGATCGGAAGTGATTATTTTACAATAACATAATACCTCAAAGTATTTATATGACATCAGTTTGATAAGCCTATCAATTGTTTTTTTTTTTTTTTTATTAAAGAATGACACGTCATATGTTTTATCTATTTAATGATAAAATGTTATGGAAAGTTCACAAAGCTAGTTAGTTCCAGTTTACATTTATTCATTTAGCAGATGCTTTTATCCAAAGCAACTTACAAATAAGAGCACACACACACACCAATGGTAGCAGAGCTGCATGCAAGGTGCTAGCTTGCCATAGGGGGCAACTTAGGGTTCAGTGTCTTGATCAAGGACACTTCGGCATGGGATCACCCGGGCCGGGATTCGAACCACCAACCCCATGATTAGTGGACAACCCGCTCTACCAACTGAGCCACAGCCGCCCAGTTATTACTTACCTTATAATAGCTATAAAAAAAGTCGTTCCTTCGCCAACGTCATGGTTGTCTGATGAGAAAAAAAGTGGAGAAAGAAAAGGCCAAAACAATCAGGAACCCATTATGGTGTACGGGTAAATGTTTTGCTGTTTTCTTACTGTGAAATAAGGTGCCCTAGATAGCGGTTAGCAAAATCCAGTGGCAGTCTAAGCACACATCAGAATGTTTTGTCCTTTCCGAGGGACAAACCTTAGGTTCATTATGGCACTCATGACAAGCCTAAAGCCCACATCGGATGTCTTGAAGCATGTAGGAGTTTGTGTCAGGTGGCAACAAAATCATTAGAGAACATTGCAAAAGTCATCACATGAGTATGTGCCGCTTTGGCTTTCCACTGGGAGATTCACTGCCTGGAACACCAGGAAGTAATAATCCCATTCGTACTCCCTCATACTGGGCTGTTTCAGTCATAGCTATTTCTTTCATTCTCCATCTTTTTAGTAGCAATCATTTCTCAGGTTTAAACAGGTCATTTGAAGGTGACAATGTTTAAACTCCCAAGACTCACTGGCTAGTCCAGACTCACTCACCTCTTGCTTGTAATTATATATCTTTCCTATTCATTTTGCTGTAGTATCTAAATAATTTGTTTTAAGATATTTACATGTAATACTCCAGAGAGATTTTGTTGTCCGGTCTCCCTCTTCTGAAAAAAACTAGCTTCCTCTTTAAATCAGGATAGGCTACAGGGCTATCAAAAAAAAACAACAACAACAATGAAAAACAGAAGCAAGTGTACTAGCACTAAGCTTCTGAAAAACAGCAATGACACTGACTACGTTTACATGGATAGCAGTAATCTAATTATTGACCTTACTCTGAGTAAGACAATATTCTGATTAAGGTGTTTACATGAGTTGCTTTTAGAATACTTTTTCATGTTCCTGTTTTACATGTTATAGAACATAGAGCGATTAACGGCACACGTCATTACGTCACCGCAGCACTCCGTCCGACGTCCCTCCAGAATATCACGTATCGACATACAGTTCGTCTTCGTTATGGTACGATATACAATTTTGGGTGTTTTTATTTTTAATTTTTACGAAAGCTTCAAGTACAGTTAATTATTTGTCATGCTGTACGTGCTAATAGACGACTGCTTGAAGCCGTGGGCTGTAAAACGATTCGTCACTATGATCCATTTCAGATGACATGATTTTGAGTTCATCTTGATTGAGCGCTGTTCCAAGCACTGCTTTAATGTTGTTTTCTTTTGGGTTCACATCATGTGCTTGTGTTTGTTTTGCTATATGACTGTTTGGTTCTAGTCCTGTCTCTACTCATGTCTCCATTCAACTTTGTTGCGAAGTTCTGTCGATTGTTTTTGCGCATTTCTGAGCCTTGTATTTTCTAGTTTCCGGTCCTCCCCTGTGTTACTGATTGTGATTATGGATTATTCTAGTTTGTTGTTGCCTGCCTGTGCACTGATCCCTGCTTTACTTCTGACTATGATTCCTCGACTTCCCTTAATAAAGATCACACTTAAAAGAGTTTACACACTTGCTTTTACTTTCATTAAGTCTACAGTGTTTCTGGTATGGTGATGGTAATAATGTCTTACTTTTTAACTACCATTATCTGTCTTGTCCAAAACATTTTGAAAGCCTAATACCAATGC